>JAVQIZ010220045.1:0-27798 GCA_036023535.2 Galaxias brevipinnis | reverse complement strand
GGGCCAAAGTCTTCATGATGAAGGGCGATGTGTGTGTTGCTGTTTGCCTCATTGTGCTGTGTTTTATCAGGTTTATTTTTCAGCTTTTTAATGTTGTATTCTGTAACACATCTATTTTTCTGGTTGTCCTCCCCCCCCCCCCCCCCCCAGTTCTATGTGATTGAGTATGCTGCCTGCGATGCCACCTACAATGAGATTGTGACATTTGAGCGCCTGAGGCCTGTGAATGCCAACCAGGCTGTCACCAAGAGCTCCTTCTTTAAATGCAGTGTCCCTGTCCCTGAAGACCTCAGAGAAGCGTACGTCTCGGTGTTGTAGTTGTCCGTGTTCGTAAAGATACTTAATATCATTATTTCTTAGCCTTATAAACCCTTGTCGTCATTGTAGGTGTCAGAATGAACAAGCACATAAAGATTTCAAGAAGGCCGTGGGAGCCTGTCGGATTGTCTTCTGCTCAGAGACCAGTCAGCTTGATGTCATGGTGAGTGGGTTGTTACAACCTTTCCATGTTCAAGTCATTATGACTGTTTTTTAATCACCAAGCAATGCTTGCTGGGAACTGATGTTTTGTTGAATGACCTGTTTGTAGTCCATCAACGAGGCGACAGTGAAGCGGGTGTCCCTGCTGAGTGACATGCACCTGAGGAGCATCAGAACCAAGCTGCTGCTCAGGTCCCGCAACCAGGAGGCCACCAAACACCTGGAGGTGAGGGGGCCACCACCGAAACTACACAGACATGCTGTGTCATCTTGGGTTATATGCCGTTACATAGATTCATTTCATTGGATTGATTTCCTTTTTGTGGACAGAAATCCTAATTTAAAGTTGTTGTTTTTTGTGAACAATTACCGGTCCACATTTTTTTGACCCGCTTTCTCTTTCTCCAGAGTTCCAAACAGCTAGCCTCGTCCTTCCAGGAGGAGTTTCTGGTCCGAGTGGATCTGATGGGGTTGGCCATCGGCAGCCACGGCAGCAACATCCAGCAGGCCCGGAAGGTACCAGGGGTCACCGCCATAGAGCTGGACGAGGAGTCTGGAACCTTCCGCATTTATGGAGAGGTGTGTTACCATACAGAATAATAAACTTCCTTAACCAGACATACACTTTTTAACAATTTAAGTTGAACTATTTTTAATTTTTCACCAGACTGCTGAAGCAGTGAAGAAAGCAAGGAACTTCCTGGAATTTTTGGAAGATTCCGTTCAGGTCCCCAGGAACCTGGTCGGTACGTATGAGTCTATGAAGCTGTGCGTAAGAACCATCCCCGTGGTATGACTTGCCTTTTCAGCTCTGCCCTCTAACCTGTGTAGCCTTTTAAAATAGTTTCCATAAGAGACAAATATTAACAGGTATGGCTTTGGAGCAGCTTCGACTGGAGCGCCTGCAGATGGCTTTTAGAAAAATTTTGAAAAATCCTACCTATTTTACTATTTGTTTTGCAAATAAAACTTGACCAGAGAACACCCTGTCAAACAAAACATTAACACTCAAAAACATTTGAACAAGGTCCCAGTCTTCAGCAACTGAGTCTTAGGAAGTTGTTTGTTCCTGTCTTTTAGGCAAGGTGATTGGAAAGAACGGTAAGGTGATCCAGGAGATCGTGGACAAGTCTGGCGTGGTGAGGGTCAGGATCGAGGGAGACAACGACAGCAAACAACCCCGGCAGGAAGTAAGCATCAACCGCTATGACGTGTTAAAGACATTGCTCCTGTTGCTCAGTCCAAATGTAATGTTACAACAGAATAAAAACATTGATAACCGCTATCCTGGAGAAGTTCCCACAGCTCGACGTATTTCCCTGACTTAGCCTGTTAGGTTGACGATAACTTTCCCCATACTAATTTTATTTGTCGTTTGTTTGTGTTGCCGACACAGGGAATGGTCCCGTTCACCTTTGTTGGCACGAAGGAGAGCATTGGCAATGTGCAGGTCCTCCTGGAGTACCACATCGCGTACCTCAACGTACGTATGTCCAACACAGTGACAGTGTAGTCTCCTGGAGTACCACATCGCGTACCTCAACGTACGTATGTCCAACACATAACAGTGACAGTGTAGTCTCCTGGAGTACCACATCGTGTACCTCAACGTACGTATGTCCAACACATAACACAGTGACAGTGTAGTCTAGCCCACACACCTCGTGTGTCTTTGGACTCTGGCTCGCAGTGGAATCCCCTCTCTTCACTGATGTGTTGCATGCCCAATTGTGAATGCACGTGTCCTGTGGGGTTGTGGTTGAGGCAGGAATTGGGCCAGCTCGTCGAGGACGGCCAGCCAATAGATAGGGAGCTGAGGGTGCCAGCAGCTGCTGTCAGACCACCACTGACTCCTTAATGAACGGGTCTGTGCATGATAGACAGGCAGCTTCTTTTCTTTATGATGAGTGTGAGACACCGTCGGTGTGTGTTTGTACGTTGTCTTTTGTTGTAATTGATTTCCTACTTTCTCCCTGACTTGTCCCTTTTAGGAGGTGGAGCAGCTTCGACTGGAGCGCCTGCAGATCGACGAGCAGATGAGGCAGATCACGCAGGGCCACCGGTCTGACAGGGACAGGGGGGACAGAGGGGACAGGGGGGACAGAGGGGACAGAGGAGACCGGAGCTACAACACGGACGGCAGCGCCGCCGCCTCCTCCCAGCACACCAGCCGCTCCTACACGGGGCGGGGCCGCGGTCGGAGAGGCCAAAACTACGCCTCTGGATATGGTAAGCTTGGTTACTGGGCACAAGACACTTACACTGCATGTTCACACAACTAGCTACTCCACAAGTTATGCTTGTAAGGAATAATATTATGTCATGTGTAAATATTATTGGAAAGGACAATTCTCTCTACAAATCAAGATAGTGTATTTTTCTCAAATCATCAAAATATTTTTTTTCTTCTTCCCTGCAAGGCACCAACTCGGAGCAGTCCAACGCTTCGGAGACCGACTCTGAGCGTCGGGATGAGCTAAGTGACTGGTCCCTGGCGGCTGAAGACCAGGATAGAGACCAGGAGAGAGAGCGGGGCGAGCGGCCCCAAAGAGAAAGCCGCAGAAGGCCTGGAGCTGGCAGGGGCAGAGGGGGGCCTGGAGGCAGGGGCCGAGGAGGAGGCAGAGGTGGATACGGTTATGGCTACGGCAACGGCACTGGTACACACGCACGCACACACACACACACACACACACAGTTTTATAATTACCTCATGTTGCCATCTTCCTGTACGGTACAATTCTAGTTTTGGGTAAGCTATAGGCATGTGTAAAAGCTATAGGTCATATTGTTTGTGTGTTGCTGACAGGAAGGGACTTTGAGGGTAACCAAGGTTACAGGGCCTTGGAGGCAAACACGGAGACAGACCAGACGGCCGACACGGACGCCAGTGACTCCAACCTCCCCGCCAACCGTCGCCGCCGCTCCCGCCGCCGCAGGACCGACGAGGACACCACCGTCATCGATGGGATGAGCGAGTCGGACAACGCCTCGCAAAGCGAGAACGGCATTGGTGAGACGCACCCTGGTGACAGAAACGAATTCCACCTCAAATGTAATGTCTTCAGAAGCCCACCTCCGTCATGTCGAATCCTAGCAGAGGTAGAGGGGTCCTTACCCTTAGGCTTTTGATTTAGCTGACTCGCCCCACCAATAGTGAGCCTTACTCTCCTGGTGTTTAAAGACCCCCTCCAGTGAAAATCAAGTTTTTAACATTGTTATCATGTCCTTGTGGTGTTTTTCATGTGCTGCAAGACATATCAGGAGCAAAATAAGCAGCCAACACCATGATTGAGCGTTTCTGCTTTGAAACTGCAGTGCACCAACGACAGTCTTAAACGGGCGAGTTCAGACAAGTCAGATTTGTGACGTCACAAATGTTTAAGTTGCCATTTTCAATCAACCACCATTCATGGGTGGGATGACTCGGGAGCAAATATGCGCGGCGGCAGAGGAGGGGGGCGGGTATTCAAATAGAGGGGGGCGGGGCGTCTCAGATTCAGGAACTTTTAATGAGGCAGAAGGAGAACATATATTTTTCAGTATTTTAACAAGGTAATTGAATGTATTTTGCAGAAAGAAACATAACAGACATGATTTATACGTTTTTGCTGAATATTTTAAATGTTTTATAAAATGACTGGAGGGGGACTTTAACAATGCACACAAAGACTAGTTTGATTGTGTCTGTGGCCCTAGATCAAAGAGCAGGGGTCCCATCAGTATGTGGTATGCAACCATTACATCATACAGCAACATCCGCTGTCTAGAGGTGCATTCACCTTCCTGCTCCTGCTCTCCTCTTTGCTACACAATACAGAGGCTAAACCTCAGCGTCGCAACCGTAGCCGTCGTCGCTTTGGCCCCCCTGAAGAGAGGCAGCCAGGTAACCCTCGGTGACCGCTACTAATGGGGGGCAAACCGGTGGCAAAGAAACCAGGCCTCATATTGTGCCACCAATAACAGCAGTGCATGGTGTTTGCTACCGAGGCTAGCACTAAAGTCACAAACAGTGTTGGTTCCAGCTGCATGCCAAACACAAACCTCAATGGCAGCCTCCAATACAATTTGAAATAACTGTAGTCAAGTTGAATTAACTGCATCACAGTTTTTCTTTTCCGTATCGTTTTGGCATCACAGCCACAACATAGTGGACATCTAACTGGCTTGGGGTGTAGGCACTTATCTTAAAAGCTTGTGTTTACCCCCATTTAATTTGTGTGGTTCTCCATTGACTAGCTAACCACTCAGCCAGTGCTATAGTCAACTAATATAAGTATTTATACCATGTTGTGGTTTGCCTCCAGTGACGGTGGCGGACTACATATCGAGAGCAGAGTCTCAGAGCAGACAGAAAAACACCAAGGACGGGAAGATCAAGAACGAAATGGTCCGTTCAGAGAATGAGCCAGGCTTAGATTGGTTACATGGAAGTAAGAAATATAAGGACTGCTGAGCTGATGTGTTCCGTTGATAGTTATTCTGCTGCTCTTTTTGCTTCCTTTTATTCTCAGGGCCAGGAGGAGGTCATTGCTGAGCACAGCCCCAAGTCCACCCCAACAACAAATAATGGCCCTAGCAACGTGCCTAGGGACAAGAAGGGCAGTGGTGATGCTAGCAGGTCTTCTACTGAGAGTCCTGCCAAAGTCTCCTACCAAGGGGACTCAAAACCACAAGCTGTCCTCAACGGGGTCTCCTAATCCACAGCATCAACCCTTTCAAACTCATTAATTGTACTACAGTTTTTACAATAGATCTTCTTGTACGAGCTTGCCAAAGATAGACACGACAGAAACATTGACTTCCAGATTCTCAACCTACTGCACTTTCCAGTTCCTTACCTATAGACCAGGGAAGAGGGTTTTAATACTGAACACAAGTTATATAAACACATGCTGGGATTTCACCTAACCTACACCATGGTATTTATGTATGCAGTAGCTCTATTTTCACATACTTGAAAAAGAAAAAAAAATGGAATGGTTTCAGACGTGGAAATAATCGACTTTTACCGACTCACAGAAAGATGCTTCCAATCCCTTTTGTAGAATAATAAAATTGTGTGCATATGTAAGAATTCTGCGTAATAGTAATACCATAGTGTGAGATTGATGAGACCCCAGAGTACATTACATACATGTGATCAGCTGTTGTGCCTTGAGAGTAGATTCAACGACGTTGCCTGGCTGTGAGACAGCTCTGTCCTATGTAGGCGAAAGAATCCAGTTTTCCTTATGTATTTGTTGAGGAGTGACAGTGTGAAATTAGCTGCTTCCTGTTTTATGTTTTATTATGCAACCACTTTTTCATAGGAAGGCAACGAAAAGAGGGGGAAATGCAGTCCAGAAAAGAAGAAAAAACAAACCTGTTTTTTGCACTGAATTGTAAACTTCTTTTCAATTAGATTATTGTTGGTCTTGACACAGATCAGTTTTGCGTTCTTGTCCATTTTCTAATGATGAACAAAGAAATGTAGCTGTCAGGTAAAAAAAAAAAAAATTCATGGTTCTTCCATTGACTAGAGGTGATGGTAGGGATAGTTCATAAAGGGGCTTTATTTGGTTTATTTATTCAAAAATGTACAGTATTTAAAAAAAGAAGCTATTATTCTTCTTGACACTAAAAACTGGTTAAACGTATTTTCAAGGCAGGTGACGATTAGGACTACTGAGATAGGTTATTAGAGGGATCTTGTTGGGTCACCTAGGTTTTTTTTAAGGGATCATTCTGGTTGATGATCATTGGCATCGTTTTTAAACATTGGTACCATAATTTTACTTCTGATAATAGCCTGTTCTTAAGTCCTGTCCTAAAATTGCTAAAGTACTTTAATAAGGAATTAAAAAGCTCAAAGACAGTTTCTTTTTTTATTCAGTTTCTTGTTGGACTTCTTCACATGATAAAAGAATACTCTTAAATGTGTTCCTCACCTTTCTATTGAATGGATAGATATTAGAAAAAGGAATCCGTTTGTTTTTATATAACATGATTTATTTGAGTATATCCATAGAAATAAAAACAAAAGTTTTGCAACAGTGAAACATCATTTCTTCGCCTGTCCATCCATTAGATCTTTAGCTTCATTAATCTTCGCTGCCAAGTAAGGGGATCCACCTGCAAAATACACACATTCTCTTTGATTGGGAGAAAACTTTACCAAAAAAGTACATTTCTACTTTCCTGACACAAATTACCAAGTTAGGACAATTTAAGTGGATGTAACAAACCTCTATCAGGGTGGTTTAACGTCATCATTTTTCTGTGCGCTTCTCTGATCTTGCCCTTGTTGGCAGTAGGACTAAGATAAAAGAGAATGAGGGAAAGAGATGGAGAATGTCAAGTTACAGCCCATATACAGATTGCCCCATATACAGAACTATAACATACTGTATGAATCCAAACATTACTTGCACACCTGACACCCAAAACAAGTGCAGCTTCTCTCTTGTTCATCTTCGGCTCAAATCCTCCTTTGTAGTAACCACTTCCAAATGCCTGTCAAATGAAAAAACGAACCCCCAGGACTACGTTGTGTTAATCCAGAGATATCGATCCAAAGACAGTAGTTTAACTACCTGTTTCGACTACCAGAGCCTTTACAAGAGGGGGATCTGTAAATGCTGTCAACAGAAAGTAAAGTTGGATTATAACATTAATTGCATACGGTTTTAGGGAAGCTCTGCATGGCCTGTTTCACCTGAGGCTCCATGTGTTTCAAGGCCTGCATGGCGTAGCGACCTGTACAGCACGAAAAACATGAGGGGAACATTAGATCCATTAATACACATACAATTTTCAAAGCAGATTGGCTGCTTAGCCCAATGCGCCAAACCTTAGAATACAGTCAAGTTGTAACATGAAAGCTAGGCTAAACCTGTGTGAAGTACCTGCCTTTCTACTAGGCTGGGGGGAAAACCCAAATATTACCTGTCCACCCTCTCTGTAAAAGCATGGAAAGGTATATAAATGTGTAACAAGAGACTTGGTGCAATGTTCTTCACAACCTGGCTTTATATCATTGTTAAAGTTGGGCACAAAATGGCCATCCATACCTGCAAATCCTGCAGCTGCAAGAGTCAACCCCACGGCCACCATGGAACTGGCCTATAATGTAAATATCAATACTAGTCTGATATGTGAAATAAGGATGTGAAACCATGCCACATGAGGTTAGTAACTCAATACCTAGATAGTGTTTTGTTAATGCGAACAAGGTTTGAAATCAAAGAGTATGTGTTATATGTTTTATTTAAAAACAAGTAGACATGAGTTACTGACCAGACTTCAAGTCTAACAAGCTGGCTAATACAAAACCAATAAAACGTAGCTACAATACTAGGTAGCTTACGTCTAGCAAGTAAATACGTACGTTACTCAGTTATCAAAAGATCAAAATAGGCTGTCCAGCTAAAGTTAACTGACATGCAAATGTTAGCAGTCTGAAGTCCCAGTAATATATTCTCACTCAGCTAGCCGACGCTTAGTTTACCCAACACAAGGTCTAAGTAACAGAATCGTAATCGTTTCACTAGAGTTTGTAAATATATACTTACCATGTTTGTATGTTTATAATACCTATATGTTTAAGAATATCAACATAATTCTAAGATCTCGTAGTCAATCTTTGGAAACGTCACGAATTGACCTCTCATGTTTTGGTAAGGTTTACTAGATCTTGCCGGAAAGCAAGGTGTCGTAACTGCAGCCATGTGCAGCACAGCACAGGCGCAATTGCATCCATAACTGCACCAGTGACAATCCTTTCCAAGGCGCGTGAACCTCTAGTTTTCATTATAAAACTCATGTCATTTAGTTGTTCGAAATAATAGAAGTAATGTGCTAGTTGCTTCCGTGTTCGCTATATTGTAGCGAATTGTATATCGCCTAACCCAAAAATCGTGTCTGCCACTTGCTGCATACCAAGTTACCTTAAAATGCAATCATAACATGGGTCGCACAAACAGTTGACAATACCAGGTAAATCAGATAAATAAGCATTTGGTACATATTGCTTATTTAAGAGGTAGGCTCCTTGTGGAATAAAGCTGCTTTAAAGTTAGGATGTTAATACTCCTTGTATCTGAACAGGGCACAAAATTGTACAGCTCTAAACTTCAACAGAACATCTGCAGTCTGAGGAGCAATTTGAAAAAGAATAGGCCACGTTTCGCTCTTCATTGGAATGACTGCAACAAGCAGTAGACAGAAAAGGGGCCTAATTATTGCCCCTATCATTTGCATAATTACAATGTTTTTCAGAGGCATGGGCAGTATAGAAATTGTAAATTGTAGTGGACCTGCTGTCGTCAGTGGAAGTCAGGTTTAAATGCTCAGTGCCTCCTTTGGTAGGCAGCAAGGCAGACAGGCTAGGCAAGGGGCTCAATCAGTCAGCCACTGGCATGGGCTTTCAATAGGATTTAAAAAGCCAACTGTGTGGAGAAATGAGAGTTTGCCCCCCAAATCATATGGAATTACAGTGCTGGCTCCATGTGGGGAGCCGGTACACACAAAGGCCCAGAGGAAGCAGCTATTTCTCTGTGTTTTATTAACCCAACCAAGCAATTTAATTCTTTTGTTCAGGGAAGTTCTACTTCATTGATTAACAAAAGCAGGGATATAATTTTTTCAGCCCCTTTTGAAAAGCCTGAAATGTCAAGCCTTTTAAAGCAGATTATTCTGCCTCTGTGCGGTGAATAGAGCCAGAGTAACCTTTTGTCTACAATTAAATATTCCAGCATAAATATAAAAGAAAATCAGAGATGGGGAAGATTGACTCAGGAGAGATTGGAGAGGTAGATCCACAGCCTGATAGTGCAAGCAGCTTGCTACTAATTAGATATGCCAGCCTGGCGCAGAGCATTCGCACCCAGCCGCAGAGAGAGAGAGGAGGCTGCCTGAGGAAGCAGGGAAGAAACCTATCAGCTCATCTGTCTGTCCACAGCCTTCCTCTGGGCATCTAAAAGGTATTTCAGATGGATTCTTTTTTGTTTCCATAATTGTTTGTTTACCCCGCTTTTCGTAGCAAGAGGAATCTAAAGGCAATGCCTTTTGGGATATGCATAAATAGAGGGGCACAATAAAAGTTGTGGGATTGTTTATGATTCAGAAGGATGATTAGGAATGACAATAAGGCACTTGAGGGACTGCTGGGGCTCTGGAGAGTGGTGTTACTCTCTGTAGCCTGTTTCTGCTATGATACTGAGAGGAGGATGTTAACTTCTGCCCAGTGCAATGATGTGATTAGTTTTGCTGTGAATTTTAACTTTTAATGGATATAATGTTTGATGAAATGTTTTATATTATTGTATTATATGACACTGGCAGGCCTACAAGAGGTTTTCATGTGTTCCCATGCTAAAGATTTATATAAATTGTATCTTTACATGCTAGTTGTTTGATTTGTTGATAAGTTGTTTGACTATTCACATGGCATAGATGTCTATGAATTGTCACGCTAGTTGTTTGATTTGTTCACAAGTTATTTGACTGTTTGAGGTGACTGGTCTGTTTTTACAGTAGCTGGGATTGTTTTTGCTTGTTTTAGTTTAATCATTTTCATTTAATTTTGATACTTTTGAGAACTTTTGGGATCATTCAACTTTTCAAATGCATTTTTTACCAGTCCTGGTGTTATTTTGTATCAATATAATTAGATATACTGATATTATGAGTTTGTCTTTGTAAATTATTTCCAAACACCAGAAACAAGATTTTCTTTTTGTTTACATTTTCAATAAAGAGGCAATGGACATTTTATACATTGCATTGTTTAATGTAAATGATTGAATGAAAACGTCAGAGATATTTTTGACACTTTTTACACACATGACACATTTCGAATCAGTTACTAGTTAAACCTAGCAGATTGAGTTACATTCTTACTTTATATTTTGTCTGTATTTTTTTCACGTGTGTTCTGTGTTCTGTATATGATGCATTTGTTCGTCATGTAAACGGCAATTTACACATTACAAAATACACTACCTAATGTCATCCTGCGTACCGTTTGTGCACAGACAAACTTGTGTACAAACGGCCATACCTTAGACATTTAACTGTTGCAATGTTGGATGGGTATGTATTTTTCACCTCAGTGGGGCAGGTGTCACTCTGCATGCTGTTACTACTCATCAGAAGTGTAGGCCTACATGTCCTTGACCATCATCACTCCTCTGCCCCACAAAGACTATACATTTTTCCCTGAATCCTACACCTTTATTCAGATCACTCAATCACCTAATGTTTATTATTACCGCTAAGTTAACACCAACCCATTCGCAACCCATGTCCAATAGTCATCAGCGTCACGCACAGACAAACACAGACACAAACTAACAGGGCCATTCGTAAAGGAATAAAGAGGGATGGTACTTTTCTTTGAATTAGACATACTTTAATGTCCACACAGTGTTTCCAAAACCTTGGCTCTCCCATCCCATGACTGCTAAATAAAGATCACTTTTTTTAAAACCCAGTTTTTGACCCAGTAAAGGAAGAAAAACCTGTCTTACTTTCTACCCCCATGGCAGTCCCTTACAGGGCCTTATCAGAAAATGGTTCCTATCAGAAGCCTTGGCAGTGCAGTCAGAGTTGTGATGCTTTAATGACTTTGGGTCAGGGTGTCATTGCAGGCAACTCCTAGCCCCTGGTGCTTAATGGAGATGGCTTTGAAAAGGACTGCACCTATTCATCAAATGTATTCAGCCTTTTCAATGACAGTCACAAATCATGGTAGAAATGAATGTTTTCTCCAATATACGTTTTATCCATTATTGTTTGTATTATAAGGTGGTCCCACTCAAAACACTTACATGTCTGAAGGAGAGCTGGTAAAAATTACAGTGGAAGACCCAAATATTCTAAAATCCTTCTGTATTTGACAGTTAGACAGCAAAATTCTGCTCAAATAGGCATGCATTCGTTCCAAACTCTTCCTAGTTCTCTGAGACCAGTTAAATCTTCCATAATGCTGAATTTTTAGTTTTTCCATAGAGTATTGCTAGGTTTGCAGAAAAGGAAACAAGAATTATTTAATCAAATAGGACTCTCCACCACATTCAGATTTGACTACTACTGCATAATGCTGTTTCCATAATCCCTTTATCAAACCCTGGAGATGAAGTCGTCTTATTGGAAATTGAAGAGAAATATATTTTAAGGTCATTCATATTGTCAGTTTATTTTCTTAAATTTCTGCCCCCCCCCCCGCTTTCTTTTTTATCACCAGAGACAATAATTACCTCAGGTTTAGAGCACTGGCATTACAGCAGATTCATTTTAGCCCAGCACAGGAGAAATCTCAACAATAATCAGCAATGGTAAAAATGAAATAGTCTGGGAAATTCGCCTGGGACTTGATATAGTTCATGGTTTAGCCGTGAATATTTAATGTTCAATTTCAAATAATGATAACCGTTTATATATCATCACTAGATATGGTTCCTTCTTGAAAATGTGTCACTGTCAGCGTTTTGTAGCCAGCACTCAGAATCACATTTGGCAGGTTAAACATAAATCTGTGGAAACTGTAAGCTTTGAGGAAATGTTATTTATCGTGAAATGGCAGACCAGTGTACGTATTTAATTGATCCCTTTTCAAAGATAACTTCTTCTGCAGTTCAAATGGTCTACATGTGATTGGATATCTGACACATGCAAGTGTTTATCATTGGGATGAAAAAAAAAGTCAACTCCATGCAAAATGTCATCTCGATTTGAATGTCATTTTGCTTGGTGTTGTCAAACATTACTGTAACAACAGTAATCAGTGGCAGTACATTTTACGATTCCCCAATTGTCTATGCTCTGTCCTTTTCTTGAACTCTAGTGTTTTTCCATGAGGAAAATCTCGTTAAACTATGGTCATTTACATGGTCTGGTCCCAATCTTTACTCAGGCAGACAGAAGAGTCACAGAGGGTCAGATGTATCTTATTGATGAAAAGTCTTGGAGATTTAAAGGCCTAAACTTGTGTGTGGCCCTGGTGTTAATCTGACCCATGTCTATCAGTTTGTCTGACCTGAGGTCAGCTCTTCAACTCTCCATTGCTTTTCCTGGTCCCAATGCATCACCCAATTAAATAGAGAGACCCATCCTTGTAAAAGGACTCTGTAGGTGCCTTGGAATGGATTACATGTCAAAATCTACTCCCATCTCTTTCTTTCTATCTCTGTGTGTTGGTGTGTGTTAGTGTGTCTGCGTGTGTATATATGTGTGTATATGTGTGTGTGTGTGTGTGCATGTGTATGTACTGCTGGTGGTGTAGGCAGCCCTATAATTATCTCTCTGATGAGCAACACGTAGAAGCTGAACTGTCCATTGTGACCATCGAAATGGGATTATAGTCCTTCTCTAGCTCTCTGATAAGTACAATGAAAGAAAGCTTTGTCCTGCAAAATTATTTTTTTTCCCATGCTGTATTGTTTTGTTTTTTCTTCTTCTTTTGTGTATGCTAGTGTGTGGGTGCCGATATTTGACAGTCCTTATCGCTGTGCTTGAGCGAGAACTAACCTTTTGCATGTGGCAATATTGACTGTGTGTGTGTTTGTGTGTGTGTGTGTTTGTTCGGGTTTTTGGGTTGTCTCAGAGATGGTGAATGTCTCAGGTTTTTGCCAGGCTTCCCAATGCACACCCCCATTTGTCTAGGTGAATTGTCTGACGTAAAGGCTAAAGACAGGTAACTATTAATATGACAACCCTCTCCATATCCAAGCAATCTTGTGTAATGAAACACCTAATGTGCCTTGTTTTGATCCAGACATGAAATTCAGGGAAATGGAGAAGGGAGAGCGACAGAGCGAGAAGGAGGAGAAGAGAGAAGAGAAAGATAGCAAAAGAAAAAGGCTTTTCGTTAAGTTCCCTGTGTCACTTGTATAAGAAAACAGCAAACCAATAATTTTGTCAAGTTCTTTTTTTAGCCAAGTGAACCGCTGTGGATTGCCACCGTGTATAAAGGCTCACAGATAGAGCCATTCAGAGCTCTGAATGAGGACGCCATCTGTGTTTTTTTTTTATTTCCTCCCCTTTTTCTTCTTCCTTTTTTCGAGCCTTGTAATCAAATTTGAGCAAAATCAAATGGGTAGGGGGGTTCAATGAAAGTACCTTTTGTTGGTCTGAAACGAGCAAGTAATTTACAAAATGCCCTTCCTTTGTGCGGGAGGCTAAAGGAAAAAAGAAATCAGTAGCTTTTAGAGCTGGGCCTTCGCTGCGACGGTGAAGATAATGAAAGCCGTCTTGTGTTGTGGGCTAGAGAGCATTTCAAAGGCAGCTAGGGCCCGGCTCAGGGTTAGGCTGCTGAAAAGCCCACTGCCGTGTGGGTTTGTTTGGTGGGGAGTGCCAAGGCAGGCGGCTGTCCACTGGCTACCATCTCCGAGGGGACAGACTGAAGACGAGGCAGAAGTTCTCAGAGGAGATAAGAAGAGGAGAGCAGGAGAACCGCTCATACTGGGACGTTCTCTTACCTGTTTCTCATACTCGGGTGCTTTCTCTTGGTTCTAGGCGTGGAACCTTATTCCAGGCTATAGAACTGCAGTTGGAGATCTCTGGGGTTCTCTTGCCCTGCATCTTGTTCCATCTACCTGGAGAAGGAACCTTAAAACAAACTGGAATTCAACTCATCTGACTGCTGCCTTCTCCCCTGACTTCAGCGTAATGGCTCTCCTGCCACCTTTGTCCCACTGCTTGAGTGGTGAGTCATGCTAATGTGTTCTCCTCTCCCCTATGCCCCCTCTATGGGGATATGTGCTATGGTCTATAGTATGCTGTAGCCTTGGGCTGGGTTTACATGGACAGACCGACAAGTGACTGTGTAAAGGTTCCTTTAGTGAATGCTGAAGAATGTATTTGTTGGTGGGCAGTGCACATATTCGATGGACAGTTAAGTATTGAGGGTGATTTGACGGGAGGCTATCGATGATTACTAACTGTCGGTCCTTTGGCAAGAATAGACAATATATGGCACTGAAATTATAATTTTATGTCTATTTTTATTATTTTATATGTATTTCTACAGCCTTCAGAGTACCGTTCAGAGTCGTGGACTAAGCTTTTTATTCACTATGTAAATGGTATTCCATTGGTATCAGATATTATTTGTTTTGACATGTTATAGTGTGTGATATATTTGTCAAATATATACTATAATCTAATTTGATAACAAGACGCTTTATCTAATTGTGCTATACTACAGTTACTGTAAAATGGACATTCATATTGATCAGTTCCATGCCCAGTTAAAATAATATATTTTGAGTGAGTTTTGTACTTGTCAGCTCCTATACAGTTGTGTCGAGCTGTTCATCAACTTTAAGAAACTAAACTTTTATCAATAATGTTACTGTTGTATTGTTTTCAATAGTTGTAAATGTGACCCAAGTCAAACTTTATTTTTTTTCCTTTCTGCTTATCTACAAAGTTTCATGTGTAGTTTTGCTCCCTCTCCTTTTTTTCTGGTGAACAAAAGAGAACCAAGCAATATTCAAATGAGTTGATTTCTCACTTGGCATATTGAAATGTCAGAATTTGCACTTTGAACAAATAACTTGGTTAAAATTAAATTTGAATAGAATATTGAATCGGCTGTGGCAGTGGTGCTTCCCATCCAATAAAAGGCACTGGCAGCCTCTGGGACTAGAAGTCAGTCAGCCGGCACGCATTGTGCACATGTAGTGATACTATACTAAGACTCCTCACTTCAGGTGAGTGTGTGTTTGTGTGTTTGTGTGTAGGTGAGTCTGTATGTGAGAGTGTGTGTGTGTGTGTAGGTGAGTCTGTATGTGAGAGTGTGTGTTTGTGTGTGTGTGTGTGTGTGTGTGTGTGTGTGTTTGTTTGTGTGTGCCCACATGTGAGGAGAAGAGAGAAGGGAATTAAGAGAGAGAGAGAGGTGTGTTCATGCTTCATGTAATGCCTCTGCACAGCACATCTAAATGATTACATATCTTGACAAACCAATTGTTATTGCTGTTTTTGAATGCATTACTTAGTTATGTATACATTTATATATAAAAAATAAAAATTGAGAAATATGCCGCATATCATGCTACAGGAGAGTAAAAATACCTCTGTGACGCTAAATGTCAAATGAAACGCATTTCAAAAAAATATATTGTACATTTGAAAGCATACAAATGAATTAATTTGTTCAATTTAAATGCATATAGATTCATTCATTCAATATTTCACTTTAATGTGTCAAAAAAGGCTTGGTAAGCTATTAATCTCCATCAGGTTTAAAGGTTGTGTGACCCACATCTCCCTCAGGGCCCCTCAATAAAACTTAATGGTCTGGTAAAGTGGGGGGCGGGGCCGATACCGCTCAGGAGTAGATGGGCGTGTCTGACCACCAATTACAGCTCATTGAGCAGAGGCGCTGTCAATCAGAACCTCCAGCACTCCCTATTCCACCCTGCGAGCTTTGGACCCTGTCATTAGGCGTGCTAGCTAGTGATTTGCACTTGTATTTAGTGACCCAGTGATTGAAGTTCTCCTGTGAATAGCCAAGGCTCTGTAACCCCCTAGGGATATACGTATATGCATGTGTCTGCGGTTTTGGTGTGTGTATTCATACACCTTTGTGTGAATGTACATATATGTGCCATATGTGCCTAGTGGACTTTACACATCCACAGAATTAAAACAGGCAGAGACCTTCATTTGAATATCTCTTATAATGGGTTTAATTTTCCTGTAGGCTCCGGGGCTTAACCTAAGGCCACTTTGTCTTGACTCAAGTTGAAATAACTCCCCGAAGCCCTTCCATCCATGATACGGGACATTAAGAGGCTTTGTGGCCCAACCCCGTGCCTTAGAGGAGCCGCAAACGCAGACTTAGCACGCCAGCCTCCGTGCTGGACCTGAGGGAGCTGCAATTAGCCACAGGTTAAGCCTGGTCTTAAAGCTGATATGGTAGTGAATGGAGACGTGAGGCTCAACGCAGCTATGACCAGAGGATACCGCAGCTTTGAGACCTGCTATCGAGAACTACCAGGGGGCTACCAGGACACAGGTCCTACTGCTGGAAACTTGATATGTAAACGTACTATGTTGTGACTAGTTTCGCCAGGTCATCGGGGGAGCTGTGGTGTGTGCTAGGAGTATTTAGAAGGACCTGGTGATGGATTTAGTGTATGGTGCTTCAGCTTAACCAGTTGTTTCGCCAGGAGTTGTCGCCGGCTAGTCAGAGCGGCTGGCTAACAGAGCTGTCAGTCTTAAAGATGGCGTCTTCTTTGGTGTCTGCCTGGCATGCTCCATTTACATGAACTCTGACCTCTGACACACACACCGTAGGTGTCTGAGAGAATGTAAGAGGATTTGTTTGATGTTTGTTTGTTTCTTGTTTCCCGTATGTCTGAGCACCCCGAGCGGTTGCCATTTCATATCATCAGCAAACCCCCAGTCATCTAATGGACTCCTGTGTCTGTCTGCTGCATGTGTAGACATGCTCACCCACCCTCTCTACTTCTGTCTCCATATCCCTTTCAAAGCCACCAGGGCCAGAGTTGTCTTAATCTTTTTTATTTTTTTTATTTTTTTTGGAGAGCAAAAATATATATTCATCACCTCAAATATGTGTTTATGTACAAGTTTACTTAAGAGTGATGGAGTGAAGGGAAAGGAGATCATGGTGAGGGGTGGGGGGGTGGGGTGTTAATCATGTGTTCCAACCCGGGGCTGGGCGTGAACCAGGGAAGGATGGAAGGGGAAAGAGCAGGGGAAGGCATCACTTAAGAGTAAGTGGTCCTCTCTGTGGCTTTCACAGATCCTCTTCCCGGTGAGAGGTTGGTGGCTCCTGCCCATTAGACAGCCCCACGCTGTGAGAGACACACAGAGCGATAGATAGATAGATACATAGAGGAAGAGAGAGAGGGAGAGTAGAAGGAGAGAGAGAGAGATAAGTGAGAGACCACGTGGAAACAAAGACAGCGTGTGAGCGTGATGGACTTTCAAGTGACACTTGTCCGTCACGTGACAGAAGTGCGATAAACAGTGGTAGTCAATTTGAAGCCCCGGATCCATAGATAATAGGTCTGATTATGGAGGCCTGGCTAATAGTCTGCGCTGCACTAGTCGGTCATAAATGGTGGTGCCTGGTGACAGCAGCACAATGGCTGCTGAGGCTTGGCTCCAGCCAAATGACTGACGCTAGATGGGCTGCTGTCGTACGTGCTGGTTGGCCGTGTGAGTGCTTGGGACTGGCAGGTGTTTCGTAATTGGCCCGACTTATTGAGATTTTTTTTTTTTTTGCTTTAATTGGTTTAAAATTATGATATTTTGATGGCTTGCACTTTATTTTCTTTTCATACACAACATAAAATTTTTTTGTACTCATTAGGTTAGAGAGAAAGTGTGTGTGTGTGTGGGAGGGGGGTTGGTGGGGGGTGAGGCAGGGGAAAAGCTGTGAAGTAGATGTGCTGTTGATGGCAGTGTGTGTATGCGTAACCCTCTCAAGGCCAACCTCCTCTCCAAACAAGTCAGAGGACGGTGGAGGTTGGGCCGAGAGAGCGAGAGAGAGAGGGGAATGGACAGATCATTGGAAGAGAGGAGGAGGTGTAGAGGTGACCAAGGGGTTAGGGCCACGTTTCTCCAGGATGTGAAGGCCGATTGATCCCTAGTGTCGAGAGGAGAGGAAACAGGCCCTGAAAGCTAGGAAGTCCTCAGCAGTCAGACTTTTGGCCTGGTCATAATGACACTTTAACCTGCAATAGTTACTGGCTTAGTTTAACCTCTAACCAATCACATCAACACAAGAAATTAATTTTGGGAAACAAAGAATTTGCCAATACAATATATGCATTTAAAAAAACTTGGATAAAAACCACAATATTTCTTGAGGGACTTACAAAAACTATATAATTTGCGTAAATATATGTTGTGTAGTTTCTGGGGCAAGCATAAGCCATTGAAAATGCTCCATGAAATGTAAACTCAGCATGAGGTCAATGGCATTTCAGTGTTTGGTCTCCACATCATTTAATAATGATCATTTCCTTTATTTACCAGGTAGGTCAGTTGAGAACCAGTTCTTATTTACAACAATGTTTTATTTTATTACATTTGTAAAAAGCAAGCAATATCCCCCCTTTATTATGAAATGTTCTTATACTTAACCTGGTTGGGAAAACTTAATGTGTTCAGATCCTGATTTTTATAACTATAGCATTAATATAGCGTGATAGTGGTTTGTTTTAAAGTACTGTTGCTACCTGTGTTGATTGTGGCATTTCTGAGGGGTATAGGGTCTTTGTACTGTTAAAGCCTTGCCCTAGCATCCTCTTCAGGCAGCCAAGGACAGCAGCACTGTTCTGCTATTGGACAGAAACAGAGAAAGGCCCCATATGGCCTATTCACCGAAAAAACCTTGAGATGCGTTGCGTTGTCGCAGGGAACACACACAGACACAAACACACCTCTGTCACCTCTCTCCAGCGTCTTTGAAGGCCGTTTACTAGAATTTGAGAAGAAGTAGTTCTCTACTTTACCTTCGTCCTACTCTCTGGTTGTTCTTAGAAAAAAGCAGGGCGTAAATAAGTTGGTCTCATTCCTTTTCGTCCAGTATATTTTGTGTTTTTTTTTTTAAGTAAAAACAATGCAATACAATATATCTTAATTTATCACGAAAATGTGTTACCACGATAATGTTTTATAATTTTAGCACCGCTAAAAAGAACAAGCTCACTTTGGAATAGCTCTAAAAAATGTAATTTCTATAAGTGACACACTTATAGATCATCGGTGTGTTTGTGTGTGTGTGTGTGTGTGTGTGTGTGTGTTTGGGTGCTAAAGAGAGGGGCAGCGTTTGAGTATGAACACACTGCCCCCTGCAGTAGGATCAAAGCAGGGAGATTACATTTCGGTCTTATACATTACTTACTTCAATAGAATGAGACAAACAGATGGTGAAGCGGCTCTCATAAATTAAAGCCATTTATTAGTCAAGCAGTACAGTAGGCTGGTAATGGAACTGACTGTTTTTATAGGGTCTTAACAGTTGCACTCTCTGCTTGCAGGAGGTTGAGAATTGCCCAGTGCTGACTGTTGCATGTATATACTTACATATAGTCTCCCTAGGAGGAAGGTTATTGTGAAATCTTAGCTTGAATTTTCCCCTCTAGAAATGATTGCCGTTAAAATGTCAATCTACATTTTTCAAAGTTATCTGCAAATGCTTTTTCATAAACCATACATTACCAATTCATGGCAATGTTGAGCGAAAAAAAAAAGCAAGTCACAGTTCTGGGGAACATGACAAATATGCCCATGAGCAGTTTCACAAGGGTTGTCAGGAACCTTTCATGTAGCTCTCCTTTTTTCCCTTGATATGGTGAGCTGTGGGTCCAATAGATGGCATCACAGCACCAGGGTTCAGTGGCTGAGGCTCCAGCGTGCTCTGCTCCCCAGCCAAACCTTGCCTCTGCTCGTCCACATCAAGCCTGCACTTTAAGGGCCAAAAGAAACCTTTTATCTTCACACATGTCAAACAATTTATTATTATACATTTATGGTAATGTAATTCATTTGTATTTTGGTGGCATTAATCGCATTTGTAAATCCAGTCATTGCTATAAATATTTGTAAATAAGAAACCAAAAAACAAACAGAAAATATTTATAAAGCTTTTCTATTTATAACTGTTATGAATCACTTAAATTGAATTCCATGGTAAAAACATTTATTTAGCAGATTATTTTATTTAGTTTTGTTATGTTCATATATATATATATATATATAGCAAATTAATTTTAATAAAAGTGCTAATATCTAAAAAATAAATGTTGTAGCTGTGGAGTGATGGACAATGGGGTGCATCAGTAATGTACTGTCCAACCATGTCTATCATTTGTGATTGATTGCTCCTAATTGTATTGCTGTCACTTGTAATAAAGAATACAATTTTATGGGAAATTAACACAGGTTTTTATTGAGACTAGAATATATCAACATTTAGAATTAGCTGTCACAGAAAGTAATTTTGTCTATTAATAATTTTAGAATAGTTAGCCTTGCAAATTGACAAGGATTTCACCTTGTACAGCTCAAAGAACAATTGTAGTGTCCTTAATTCTTTGTATTTGGCAGACACATTTTCTATTTTACGTTTAACGTTTAACTTTTTCTAGTAACGTTATTCTTTCCTTCTGTGCTGTGTCCCCCGTCTCGGAATACTAAGATGTGGATTTACGTATAGTTTGATGGCCCCTATGTCTGAGAAAAAATAGCTGCTTAGTAAAATGTTGAACCGCTTTTATGTTCTCAAATTCTGTGGTAACGGCTCAATCTCAGCCCCTTCCTCCGTTATCACTGTACGATACCAAAGCGCTCTGGTTCTCTCTCCTTTTAGGCCGGTTGGAAATACCTCAGCTGCCTTTCTAACAGAAAATATTATAAATTGTTAATCGTTTTTTAAATCTTCATGATGCTCTAAGACAAAGGAAACTAGTATTTGTACAGTATATATTTGTTTTTAACAAATTAGATTTTTTTATTTGTATTTTTTTTGTTGCTGGGTTTTTTTTTTGTTCTTGGGTGGTCACATTTTTTTGCGTGGGGTGTAAAGATATTTAAGAACATATAGAATTACTGTAATCATTATGTACTGTTTTGGTATTACAAAGTTTGTAGAAAATCTAATTAAAATCCTTGTTCATCTAGGAATTTGAGGAAATTAACATTACATTGTATCATTTTGCATAGTAATTCAATATTGTAAAACATTTGTACTAGTTTTAATACTACTGCAATGTTGTTATGCAGAGAGCACTGTCTAGGTTTTAAAATTATTTGAATATAGTTGAATTAAACAGTCTGTCTTTTTTTATATATTCGTACAATTTAATGCAGAGTGATAATCTTCATTGGTGCAGTGTGACTATAATAAGAAATATTATCCTGCTCCTGAAATGTCTTTACTCTCCCCAGAATTAAGTTTGAAGTTTAATTTCTTAATGCTGAAACACAAAAGCCCTCGTATAATATCTTCTCCATGGAGGGCAATTGTGAACATGATTTGATTGAATAAAGGATAGAAAGAGAGATGGATAGAGAGAAAAAATAACAGTCTGTGGCTTTTTAGGTTCAAGGATGTATTGACGGAAGGCTATCATTTGAGCCAATTAAAGTGTGTGGGGTGGAGGATGGCTGATTCTAGACAAACCTGTTCACTCGAGAAAAAAACACAGCTTTTAAGGTCCAAGCACCTCAGCCACGATCAGCTCACTGATTAAGTGTAGGAAAAAGATGGAAATGTGAAATCATAAATTATAATTGTAGTTTGCAAGACGCTTGAAGGCTGTGAAGAGAAATTGTCATCTTCAAACAGTGCAAGCACTACATACCTCAATGCTCAATAAATATGTTTGAGAAATAAGACATGTACAAAGGATTTGGTCAAATATATCTGAATATATATATTTTATTTTAGTAGTGTTACCATTTTATGCTAGGTAATGATCCGAATAAACATAACATTACCATATACAACATTTAGAAAATATTCTTGATGTTAATGTTGATCATATAATCATACAGTATAGACATCAGATTGGGTGTTAAATAATTCCATCTATTTTAAGGCTTTGTCTAATATTTTTCATTTTTTTTATATAAACATTACACCAACATCAAGGTTGTGACACAAATGATTCTCTTCTTGCAAATGTTGTGTTTATGGAGATTACTATCTGGTATAATTACTAACACTGCTAACATAATCAAATTAAGATTCATTAGGCTGAGAGCTAAATCAAATAACACCCAGTGTCAACTTGAGCCTTCCATAAAAATACGCCGTGTCGTTTGTTCAGCATACAGTGTTACCTGCTCACGTAACCTCAAGGTTAGGCTGTGCAGAGAAGAAGAGAGAAGCAACAGGGAAGGGACCGGGATCATGAGGAGAGTCAGAGAGAGAGAGAGAGAGAGAGAGAGAGAAAGAAGTATCCGAATCTTACCATGCGTCTCAGGGCCGTGCATCATCTGCTCTGTCCTTCCATCTATTCCTCTATCCTGCCGTCCTTCTCTCGCTCTGTCCATCAGCCTGTGTCGAGGTTGTTCCCCAGCCAGAGACAGCAGAGGCCTGGGGACTCCATCCATCCTCTCCTCTCCTCTCCTCTGCCACAGCCTCTCTCTAGCTGCCCTCCATTGTTACCTCCCTGCCTCTCCCTCTCCCTCTCCTCCGCGCCCTATCATTATCCCTTTCTTTTTATTCTTTTCTTGGCGGGACCTCGCAAGGTTGTTTGTTGTGCGTATTTGCGAGATTCAGGAATTGAATTTGGATCGATGGCAGCGCCGCAAGGTTGATGTTCTGGTGCTGCTGTTTCTACTTTAAAATCATCAGTTTATTTCTACATTCCTTATTGCTTCATCCAGCCATTTAATGACTGGGATAGTTGACCTATTTTGAGTAACAAACTGCTTGCGTTGTGCAAGGAATGAAGACAGTTTTGCTGATTATGCGTATGTTTTGCTTGATTTTCCACTGACATTGTGTTTAGACGTTGTCAATATATTTTTTAATTACCACCTTTGTGTTTTATTCAAATCTACACATTATGTCATTGGATTGCCTCAAGTTTGACGTCATTCGTCTGGGCAGGTAAACACACTCATGCTCACAGATCCTATTCAGCATTTTTTACTTTTTTTTCTTGTCTTTTTTTTTAATTTTTTTTACCTCCCCTCTACCCCAAACTCGTGCTGTAACCCCTCCAGCCCCAGATCTACTCTGGGTGCAGCAGGTTAAGACAAGGTCAGGGGGAGACAGCTAGGCAGTGATTAACCCCTCCACTGCCGCTTGCCTACTCCGCCCCAGCTAGCCCCCAGCCACTGGCCTCTCCACCGCGGGAGTAGAGAGGGCTAATTGAGCACTCTTCATTAATAGGATCAGGGGGGGAATGGCTGGGAGGGGGCTCTCCCTCTCTCTCTGAGCGAGCAGCCGCGAGGCGATAGATGTCAGCGAGCATTTCCATCCCTCCTTACTGCTCTCACGTGGGCTGTTGCTTTCCTCTTTTTCTCCGGCCCGCACTCCTTCTGCCTGCCCTCCTTCGTTGCTCCCTCACTCCGTTTTCCTCACGTGTGGGTGGCAATGGGGCGGGTTACACGAGCGCTCCGCCACCCCTCTCCTCCGTCTCATCCTCCCTCCCTCCTTCTCTGTCCCAGAGGTGCTTTCAACCTAACGAGGAAGGGGGAGATCTATTTCCTCAAATCAATCGGCCGTCTTAACTGAACATCCAGGGCCATCTGCCGCGGGGCTTACCGCCCAGCCAGCCCTCAAAGCCCCGCCGCGGTGGAAGCTGATCCAACAGGCACCCCTGAGGGCCCCACAGGCTCTCCCAGGGCCCCAGGATGCTTAGCTGCCTGCCTGGCTGGGGCCCCCAAAGCACTTGGCCCCGTGCCTCCCTCTCAACCTGGCCTCTCCTCTCCTCTCCCTCCACGTCGCTTTTCTGTTTGATTAATCACTAAATCTGTGCAGCACACGGAAGGGATTCCACGGAAGAGAAGAGTCCACAGAGAGATGAAGGGGATCTTGGCTTGTGTGTTTGTGTGTGTGTGTGTGTGTGAGGAAAAATAACAGTGTGCCGGCCCAATGCACATGCGTAAAGCTCTGGCCAAGTCTAAAGCCTGCACCGTGTGCGTGCCTAATCTGCAGGTTGCCCTTATCTACTAGTCTTCGGTTTGTGGAAAGCGCCGATCTCCGTTGTGCTCACATGCTGAGGTTAACGGTTTGTTTTTCTCCCCGCACGCTACCCTCCCGTCATCACAGACACGTTTGCATACTAATGCGTCCGATGGCGTCTGTCTCCCGTCTCCCACCCTGTGGCCTCAGATCCCCCCCCCCGACGACAGTGGGCCGGTAATTACACCCAGCCTCCGTCAGCGGGCAATCCCCTCAGAGTGAGTCCGTGCGGCCCCGTCCCCGTCATCCAGCCTCCCTCGCCTTTCTCCTCCACTTTCATGGCGGGCCCGGGCAGTTCAAAACAACCTGACGCTCCAGATTTCAGGCTCAGGAGTCATCAATCTCCCGTGGGTATTTGCACGGCACTCGGTGCTTTGGGGCTTAGAGCGCCCTCCGCCCCCTTGGCCGGCCCATCCCAGCTGTGCGTGCGTGTCGACATCAGACACTCCCGCAGCACGGAGGCCAAGAGGCTCGCCCGGGATTTAGGGAGTTCAATCGAGGACCCCTCTCACGCTGATGCGCCACGGAAAAGCCTTCTCTTTCTCAACGCCTCTCTTTTTTTATTTTGTCTTCTCTCTCTCTCTCTCTCTCTCTCTTTTTCTTTCTCTGCCCTCTGTTCTCCACAGCTCTCTACCTCTCAGCGTCTTTTTTCACTTTCTTTCTGTTAGCCTGTCATTGTTATTTTATCATTTTACTTACTTTCTCCGTCTCTTCTTCCTTTTGTTTACCAACGGCTTTCCCTTTCTCCGTCAACATACCTTTCTCTGGACTCCTTTTATTTTGAGCCTGGAGTAGTATTTACCTACGGCAGCCAGTCAGTGCACTAATGCAGCCTGGTTAAAACCCACGGCTGTTTCGTATTCCCATCTCTCCTACACATATTGAATCTTCAGAAACTGCAACAGAAATACATTACCTGCGTACAACATATATATATATATATATATATAAATACACACACATATGTTTGTGTTTGTGTGTGGGTGTGTGTGTGTGTGTTTGTGTGTAGGCGGTCGGCAGCACATGGCTTTGCAGAGATCAAGAGAGTGGGCCACTCTGCTGCCTCTCCGTCCCCACCTCCACAGTCAGTACACATTCATGGAATGGACATGTTGAGGAGTTAAGCCTTCCACACCCCCCCTGGCCTCCACCTCCCCACTGCCACATATAATACAGCAGCAAACACACACAGCCAGCAAGGGGCTAATAGGGTTAATTGTTATGGAAAAAAAACCTCTGCTACTGTCAACTGCAGGTCCAGTCTCTCTCTCTCTCTCTCTTTCTCTCTCTCTATCTCTCTCTCTCTCACTCTCTCTCTCTCTCTCTCCTCTAAAGCACACACACAAACTCAGATACACAGACATACTCCCAGGGGAACCTGCCTTGCCCAAATGGCTATTTTAGCCTGGCAGCTGTGTGTTTGTGTGTGTGTGTGTCAGTGTGTGAACACATGTGTGCCTCTGTGTGAGTGTGACCCTGACCGGGCCAAAGACAGCGTCGAACAAGGTGCATCTCCTCAGTCTAATTAATGTACTATTATAGCACCTGTTTCCGAATAGATAGGGCTGGGGCGCGCTCAAGTCCCCAGACACAGGGAGGAGGGGGAGAGAGGAGAGAGCAGTAAATGGGGTTTGAGCTGATTATATTAAGCTGATGCTTTGATCATCAGAAGGCGTTAAAATGGAAATATGTTTTCTCTGGCTGAGGGCCCCTGTGTGCCATGTGTGTGTGTGTGTGTGCGTGTGTGTGTGTGTGTGTGTGTGTGTGTGTGTGAATGAGTGTGTCTGAGCAAGCGGAGAGAGAATAAAAAAGAGGCCTATGGAATAATTATTTTTATATTAGAAGAATCGAATATGGAGCTATACCATAATAAGCTATGTACCTCAAAGGACTGTGGCTAAGTACATATTATTAAGTTGCACAATTTCAATTTCAATCATGAAGCCAATAGTTTCATGGCAGACATATGTTTTCTTTTTATATGCTCACAAAATGGGTCTGCAACCACACTACCACTTTGCTCCTATCTTTCCAAACTATCAGAGGTTCCGGTGTTGGCTTTTTTGAAACACATCTCCCGATTCGGTTTTTAATTAATACGCTTCTCATTGAAAAACCCGCAGGTAGCTATCTTCCCTCCCTTTGCATCGTTCCTTCCCTGCACACCCCCCCCCCCCCCCCATCCCTCCCTCTCGGTGTCGCCCTGTGTCAGTCAGTGGAGCGCGTGGACGCACGCTGGTGTGTATTTTTTACAAGCAGAAATTGTTTTGTGGCATTTCATGGCTGATGTATTATGGTAATCCTGGTGGGGCGCTGGGCTGGAAACGAATGAAGTCAGAGAGAGAGAGAGAGAGAGAGAGACAGGGAAGAGATATAGAGAGGGAGCGAGAGAGAGAGAAAGAAAGAGAGAGAGAGAGCACGGATTAGCATAGACCTCCTAAACCCATTTACAGAACACTGTGTTTGGAGCTGGGCTCCCGTTTCAACCCCTATTATTCCATCCTGGATGCTCCATTTCACCCCCGACCCCCTCCCCCCACCCCCGTCACCCTTCACCCCCAGCGCTGCATTCTCTCCCCTCACTCCCAGCGGCTCCTCCGCAGCGCACCTCGTGATTAGCTTCATGTGTGCTCCCGTGTTTTGATACCACTGTTAGCTCGTACGCGTGACAAAGGAAGTAGTAATACGTGTCATTTCCTGTAAGAGTGTGGAAGTGAAGCACTGTTATTATTTCAAGACTTTGGACAAAAGAGCAACTTCCGTGTATGTATAGACAGTAACTTACCAGATAACGTGGGAACAATTCCCTTCTTTGCTTTAGCACCCGTTGATGCGGTTCGTTCCCCACTAGCTAGGTCACTCCCTCACGTCCTGCTAGATGATGATTGGCTCTCATTTCACAGCCTGTCTCTCACCTCTGGCCTGAGGTTGACAGCCCCCAGATGGAGCTGGTACTTTTAGACTCACCACCTCACCAACAACATGACCGTCAGCTTTCAGTATTTGTTCCGATAAAACCATTCCCCGAAATGAAGAATCTGAGTCCGTTTTGTTGACAGAATGTTTTAAAATTAAAAAATGTGGCGCCGGGGAGACTCAGTGTTCCAGTGAATATTGACCTATTAGTTTGGGATGACTGGCTCTTTTCTGTGGGGACACGCCAGGAGCAGCCTAAGCAAACAACGTGTCACCTCAGGGCCTCTGGCCTTTGTCTCCTGCCATTTAGAGGAATATATCTCTGTTTGCTGAGCACCCATATCATGGCAATCTCTCTAACCAGTATGTATTTGTATGTGCATTAGTGTTTGCGTGTGCTCTGGTGGGTATTATATGTCTGTGTGTGTCTTGGAGTCTTGTTTTTTTGTGTGTTTGTAACAGTGTGCGTGTGTCTGTGTGTGGCGTTGTGTTTTGGATCTTCTATGGCTCACCGTGTGCTTATTCTGCCCTGTCTTCACTCCATAGGGTCTCGTTGACATAAGCACTCCCTCTACCCTCTACTTTAACAATAGAGATGTGGATGTGTTGTGGCTGCATGTTCACATCCACATGCCAAAACACACACACACACGTGTATATATGTGTGTGTGCATATGTGTGTGTGCATATACAGTATATATATATATATATATATATATATATATATAAACATGAAGAGG
>JAVQIZ010220041.1:0-10858 GCA_036023535.2 Galaxias brevipinnis | reverse complement strand
ATATATATGTGTGTGTGTATATGTGTATATATATATATATATATATATATATATGTGTGTGTGTATATATATATATATATATATATATATATTTATGGAGCTGTCACTATTACAAACTTACTAGTAGCGTCTTCAATGGTGATGATCTCAGTGGGTTCACTTGGGTGCCCGACTCCGGCCTCGTTCTCAGCACGGACCTGGAACTGCACCTCCGTTCCCTCGTCGACGTCAGTCACCTTGTACTTGCACTCCTTATCCGGGGTCTTGCCAGACTTCAACCAGCGAGTGCCCAGCTTCTCCTTCTTCTCAATAACGTACCTGGAAAACAAACAAGTTGATGATGTAAGTTTGGGATTGTTTTTTTATCTTGTTTGTAATTGTTAGTGATGACATTAATACTATTTCTTTAAATTGCATAATACAATAAACATAAAAGATTAACATCCAATCTAAATAAGACAATGTCAGTAAACTAGACTAGACGTAGCTAAAGTGCAGTCAATTTGTGTTTATGTCATACTTAGTAATGGGTCTTCCTCCATTGCTCTTTGGCGGCTCCCACTTCAGATCCACGTGTCTCTTGGAGACCTCTACCACGGTCAGGGCGTATGGGGGCCCGGGAGTGGCTGGAAAACAGACCAGAAAGTCACTCATCACTACATATTCGGTGATTGAATTAACAAAATATATAAGCAGCACCACAGTATTTCCCGATCAGAATAAGAGAGCAACAGGAGATTGTGAGTGAAAGCGTGAGAACTCACTGAATGTATCCTTAGCCAGAACAGCGTCCTCCAGCTCGCAGAAGTCACTCTGTCCGACGGCATTCTCTGCAGCGACGCGGAACACGTAGAGGGAACCCTCGTTGAGGGGCGTCACGGTGTACTTCAGCTCCTTCACCGTGGTGTCCACAGCAGTCCACGTCTTACGCCTCACGTCCCTCTTCTCCACGATGTAGTTGGTGATGGGGGAGCCTCCATCGTTGTCGGGTGCCTGCCACTTCAGGTCGGCGTTGATCTTTGTGATGTTAGTTACTTCAAGCCAGCGAGGCTCGGATGGAGGATCTGTGGAGCAGACGAAAAAAATCTTTAACATAAATTATATAGTCTCTTCTAATTTAATGCTTTCTTAACTGCTTATTTTGTTTACTAGGTCCTTTAAGCCTCTTTGTACTATACTAGTGTTAACAAGGTTTAATCAGTTGAGTTTTGGATATTATAGCAGTTCTAACTTACAGAGTCTCTCCTTGCAGACCACGGGGTCACTGGGGTCGCTGGGTTCACTCTCTCCCGCCTTGTTGACAGCTCTGACCCGGAAGGAGTACTCCTGCTTCTCCATGAGCCCCTTCAGGAAGTGCTCTGTGGTGGGGACGTCTTCTGCTGTGCGAACCCAGTCCTCGGTTCCGGTTTTAAGGAACTCGATGATGTAGGAGTCAATTTTGGCACCGCCGTCGTGCTCGGGCCTGGTCCACACCAGGAAAGCGGAGGTCTTGGCGATCTCCTTGACGAATGGTTTACCAGGTGCCCATGGTGGATCTGGAAAAAACAAACAGTTATTTGAGCTTGTTGTACTTTAGTTCCTGTAGTACTATAATACTTAAAAATTATTTGATGTGTGACATAATTGTTGCAACTTTGTATGAAGCTGTTTGTAATGCATATATTATTTGTTTGTATTCTTGTTTTTTCAACAATGTGAAACATACCAATTGGATCCTTGATCAAGATAGGATCTGTCTCATCACTTGGTTTTCCTGGTCCTGCAAGATTCTCGGCCAACACACGGAATCTGTACTTCTTCTTTGTGGGAAGTCCCTTCACCCTGAAATCAGAGCACGAGGACAGTCAGATAGTGAGGATATCATTTGTTTGTAGATTTTTTTTAATTATCCTTTTAAAAATTATTCTGACAGTCTAATGATAATTTTTTGAAGGCTTGTCAATGCCTTTCTATTCATTTATTTTTATTATTCCGGTTTGTTTCCTAAAGAAAGATTTCTTTCTAACAGCTGTTGTAGTACCAGGTTTTACCTGAAGGTTGTGTCCTTGATGGGCAGCTTGTTGCATCTGACCCACTTGTCGCTCTCTGGATCAAACTTCTCAATCCAGTACCCTGTGATGGGGCTTCCACCGTCCTCATCTGGCTCGAACCAGGTCAGGGTCACGGCGTCCTTGGCGATGTCCGAGGGCGTCACTCTGGTTGGTGCACCAGGAGGGTCTAAGACGGCAACAGAGGTTAACATTACGTCAGGAATGTAAACACTGGTATCTGAAACGTGCAGTTACATTGTTGTTTGAGGGACATGTTTGGATATTTTGTCTCCTACAGGCCCATTCTGTTTCATCCATTTTTTCAAACGCAGTCAATCCAACAAAAAAAATTATGTCCTGGAATTAATATTGCATTAAAAGCATTTTGTTATTTGGAAGATAGAAGGTTTCCCTACCGAAGGCGTATTTAGCGATGATTGGCACGTGCTCCAGAGGATCACCGATGCCATACTGATTCTCAGCCTTGATCCTGAACACGTATTCCTGCATAGGGGTGAGCTTGCAGGCTTTGAAGGTGGTTTGTTTCACAGTGGAAGACAACTTTTCCCACTCTTCTTTGTCCAGCCTACGTTTCTCAGCGATATAGTTGGTGATCATGGAGCCTCCGTCGTCTCTGGGAGGGTTCCAGGCCAGAAGGCAGGTCTCGTTGGTGATCTCAGAGATGTCGAAGGCAGCTGGAGGACCAGGCTTATCTGATGGGAGGAGGAAACACAATCGCACATTATACTTACAAGTTATTATGATCATGACCTATATGTTGTTTTATAACCTATAATTAATAGAGATTTAATGAACATCCTAACATACTAAACATAATAAAAATGTGTGTAATTACCGAGAATGTTGACGTCGATGGTGGCGGTAGCACGTCCGCCGGTGTTGGTGGCTTCGATGATGTAGGTGGCACTGTCTCCTCTGGTGGTGTTGGCCACGGACAGTTTGGAGTGGCCGGGCTTGGTGTCTATGGTGACCCGCTCGTCGCCCTTCAGGACCAGGTCTGCTTTGGTCCATTTCACTCTGGGTTCAGGCTTCCCTGTCACGTCGGCCGGCAGCTCGATCTTTGTTCCGGCCCGGGCGGTCAGACCCGCCAGCAGCTTCACGTCCAGCTGAATAGCGGGAGGCTCTACAAAGATAAATCATAATGTATTACATTTTACAGTTATTCATGTTTTTTTTAAGTTGTATTTCGTTTATGAGATGATTGTTGTGGTTTTGTGAGGTGGAGATTGTGTCTCCATTAGGGTTTGTTTACCTTTTGCGTCCACAGCCAGGATCTCATCAGTCTCTCTGCAGGGCTTGCTGGCTCCCAGTCTGTTGATGGCTCTGACACGGTAGGCGTACCACTGACCCTCAATCAGACCAGTCACCTGGAACCTACAGTAAAACAACACCAAGGAGTATATTTTAACATGGATCCAAAAACACAGTTTGAGTCATACACTACTTTAAAGAAGGTGAATTATCTTTATATTTGATCAATATATACATGTTTACAGAGTGACAGCTCCCTCCAGCTGTATATTTGATCAGCACAGATACAGTGTGTTTACAGAGTGACAGCTCCCTCCAGCTGTATATTTGATCAGCACAGATACAGTGTGTTTACAGGGTGACAGCTTACTTCAGCTCTGGCATGGGGTCCCCACAGGGTTCCCACTTATCCGTGCCACGCTGGCACTTGTCCACCACGTAGCCCTTGATGTTGGCCCCGCCGTCATACTTGGGAGGTTCCCAGGACAGGAAGATGCCTTTGGCACTCTTGTCCCTCCATTTCAGGTTCTCAGGGGGGTCGGGAATAGCTGTGAATAAAAATGGCGGATCAGTTGGAGGTTTTAATGCCCTAAGGGAAGTCCTATATAAGTCAATAAATAGTAATTATTCTCCATTAATCTAATATCGGCTGCACCACTATGAGAGAGGCCATGTTTTAGTCAATTTATAGGGGCAATTACAACCCTTGGTTGTGTGTGCACTGCATTGTAAATTCATAGCCTAAGTTTATTGTAATCCATTCTAAATATGGCATACATATTACAGCTTGAGTGAAGTGTGTAGATTCTAGGCTATTTTAGTGTGTTGTTTTATGTCATTACAATAAAGGTTACCACAAAAGCTTCTTGTTTTCAGTCTTTCAATCTAAGTGATATCGACTCACTGGCTGGAGAGGAGACGTTGACCGGCTCATCGATGTAGGCGGGCTCTCCTGGTCCACACTTGTTGACAGCCGTGACACTGAACAGGTACTCTTTACCTTCCATGACGTCTGTCACTGTGTACTCAAGATCCTGGACGTGTGTGTTCACCTGAAGTAGCCATTATTATACGTCAGTAAAACATGTATCACAGGATAAAGTATAGTAATACCCTTTCTGTTCACGAGGCACATGGATCGTTACTGCGTTTTAAACCCGTTACCTTGACCCAGGTCTTGCGGGACACTTCACGTTTCTCTATCTGGTAGCAGATGACTGGGCTTCCTCCATCGTGCTCTGGGGCCTCCCACATCAGGTGGACATGGTGACGAGTTACCTCGGAAACCTTGAAGTCTTTGGGCGCACTTGGAGATGCTAAAGATTTCCCCCAAAAATGGAACCATACGTTTTTCTACAGTCCAACTTTAACCAGATTTTATTATTATGTATTCATAAATTAAGATGATCATGTATTTGAAAGATGGGTTATATATTTTATTCTTACCGATGACGTTGACATCTATCTCTCCGAAGGCAGAGGTCACATCGTTCTCTAGGTGCAGAGTGTACGTTCCCTTGTCTGGACGCACGCTCGGCGTCACCGTCAGCTCTGTGTACGATGCCTTGGTCACCATGGAAACCCGGTCCCCGGCGGTCAGCTCCTTTTCGGCAAACGTCCACTTTGCGCGTGGCGTGGGGTAGCCGGTGATAGGCACACGGATAGTGAGGGGGTGGGGAACAATGACCTCCAGGCCGTTCTTAAACGCACTGAGGTCCAAGGATGGACCAACTAAAAAAAATAAAACAACTACAATTTCAGTATGTTTGCATCACATATTAGACAATGACTTTAATTTTCTATAATATAACATTTTAATGTTTTAATTTATTTATAATCATGTGAAGTACCGTGTGTGTCGTCGGCCAGCAGAGGGCCAAGCTTCTCCGAGGGGTCGGACACTCCAGCTGCGTTCTCGGCACTCACTCTGTAGTGGTACTTCTGACCGTACTTCAGTCCAGACACCTACATAGCAACACAACCTCAACTTAGCAACATCTACAGACCAGCCACCTGACAATACAACCTCAACTTAACAACATTCACTGTCCAGGCACCTGAACAACAACACAACCGCAACTTAACATCTATTCACATACACAAATGAACAGAACTGCACGAACGAAAAGTTTATATAATTGCATAAATCTATACAAATACAGCAAAATATTTTAAACATGGTAAATATTTCCCTTAAGGGGATAAGGTTATCCACCTTGTAGTGTACCCACCATTCAATAATTATTCCAATCTATTCTACACAGTATCAATATAACATGCTGGGGTTTTAAGTTCATTCTGGGAAGTGGCGTTACCTTGTAGGTGAGGTCCTGCCAGAGCGTTAGGGTGAAGTTTAGGTGAATATAATATAATATGTATTACCTTGTAGGTGAGGTCCTGGCAGAGCCGGGCATTGCAGCGGAGCCACTTGTCCGTCCCGTCCTCACACTTCTCGATGATGTAGCCGGTGATCATGCTGCCTCCGTTACTGACGGGGGTCTCCCATGTCAGCTGGACTGAGTTCTTGGTCTGGTCCACGGCGTTGAAGTTCATTGGTGGGCTCGGTCTCTCTGTGTAATTCAGAGACAATAGAACATGCATTTACATTTATTCTTTTGATATCTATTTATCTATTTAATGAATAAATCTAAATGGAAAAAACAAATCAGTTATATTACACAGGCTTGTTTCACTCACCGATGGGGTCCATGATCTTGACTGGGTCGGTGGCGGCGCTGGGCTTGCCGATGCCGGCCTTGTTCTCGGCCTTCACTCTGAAGATGTACTCCTTGTTCTCCACCACATCGCTCAGCGTGGCGGTGCGGTTCTGGGCCGGGCACACCATGGCCACCTCCCACTTCACGGAGGTCCTGTCGCGGAGCTCGATAATGTAAGCCGTGATCTCAGATCCTCCATCGAACGTAGGGGGTTCCCAGGTTACCGTGGCACCAAACTTGTTGACCATTCCGACCTGGACGTGTTCTGGGGCCTCGGGCACATCTAGAAATAAAAAAAACACAAATTACACTCAAAAACAGCCCTTAATGTTATCTTTTGTAATTTTATAAATCAGTTTAATTTCCCTTTGATTTGACGGAGTAAGAAGAGCAGACCTATCAACAGTACTTACCAAACTTGTTCTTGGCCTGGACAGCTTCCTCTGTCTTGACTGTCTGTCCGCTGCCAACTCTGTTGCGAGCGCAGACGCGGAACAGATAGAAGGACTCCCTCTGAAGCCCACTGACACAGTACTCAGGGCTGTCGGCACGGTCCGTGCACAGGGTCCACGCCTTACGCTTGATGTCACGCCTCTCCACCACGTAGGCGATGATCTTGCTGCCTCCGTCACTCTCCGGCTCCTCCCAGGCCAGGCTGACCTCACCATCTGCTGTGTCCACAACCTGGAGATTCTTCACTGGTCCAGGGACATCTGAGGAGGAGGACACAGACAACCAGATGAAACACTGCTTTGTCCTATGATTGGTTGTTATGTTATCAATTGCTCAGGCTTGTTATATTTTCATTGTGACTTGATTTATATTGTAAACATTTCAGACTTCAGAAAAAAATAACATTAAACAAATAGCTTTTACAAGATTGATTGTCATTGTTTGAATTTAGATATTAATGTAAATACAGTATTGATATTATTATCTCCTTCTCACCAATGACGTCCAGGTTGATGTAGGCCTCTCCTTTTCCGTGTTTGTTCTTGATGACCACCTTGTAGCGGCCCTGGTCGTTCTTTTTCGGGTTCTTCAGACGGTACTCGGTCTTATCGGTGGAGGTGTCGATGTTCTGCACAGGCAGACTGATGTCATCGAAGAACCACTCGGCTTCTGCACGAGGATAGGCGTCGTAGGGGATCGTCATGACGAAGGGTTTGCCCGCGTCCGTGACCAGGTTCTGGTCTGTGGTCTTAATCTTTGGCACGGCTGTAAAATAAACATTTGAAGAATTGTGAGTTGAAAATACAATCAGTCACTCATTCATTTACTCACTCATGAATTTACTTAATTATTAATGTATAATGTACAGTTTAATTTAAAGCAGACTTGTAGTAAACAGTGGCAATGGTTAAAATGGTGATTTTGACGTACCAGCCAGTTCCAGCTTAGCTCTAGCATCCTTCTCCTTGGCAACGATCCTGTACTCTCCCTGGTCGCGAGGCCTGATCTCACACACCTGCAGTCTGTGCACCTTCCCCTCACTAATCATCTGGTACTTGTCTCCCTGGACGATGATCATGTTGTTCCTCATCCATTTCACCTCCACCCTGTCCTTGTTGAGCTCCACCTCAAACACGATGTCTGAACCCGGGGGCTCGAACACGTCCTGTGGGGGTCTGACAATCTCAACAGGGGTCTCTGTGGAGCACCAAAATAAGAAAAATAACCAAAATAAGACTTCTGTAAAAGAGCAGTCGTGTAAATAATTTATTATATAATCATAATGTAATAAGATATATAATATTATACAATCATAATATCATATAATATGATATGATATGATGTAACAACGATATGGCATAATGAAACATAACGTAATTGTATTATTTTATTGAACACATCATTAGTAATATGCCTATTATCATAATATTGGAACGAGCAGCGCACCTTCCACAAAGAGCCTGGCCCTTGATCGTCTGTCCTCCACTCCACAGGCATATTCACACTCATCGTCTGGTCTGCACGTTTTGACACGCAGCTTGCAGGTCCTACCCTCTTTCTCAAACTGGTATCTGTAAAAGAAATACAAGTGTAAATTCCTTAAGATTTTTCTACACCATAAGCTGTTGCTACTTGACACTTAAACTGGATTTTAAACTACCGTAGTATGGCATTTTTTATTTGATCAAATTACATCATGGTATTTTTTACTATGATTGCAACGTTAATAGTTCAAATTGAAATCAGGCTGTCAGTTATTACCTTGGTCCTTGTTTGATCTCGCGTCCATTCCTGTACCATTTAACATGAGCCTTCTCTTTCGACAGCTTGCAGGTGAACTCTGCGTCCTCAAACTCAGTAATGGTCTGGTCTTTGAGCTGCGTGGAGAAGTCGGTGGGCGCCTCGCTGATGATCAGCTCAGCGGAGCACTTGGTATCTCCTACAATGGCGGTGTATTCGCTCTCGTCGTCCATGACACAGTCCTTGATGGTCAGCGTGTGTTTGTTGATCTCCGCCCTGTAGAGGACACGCTTGCTGAAAGTGATTTCCTGGCCAGCCTTCATCCATCTCACAGTGAGGTCGGGCCTGCTGACTTTGCACATAAAGCTGATAGTCTTCTTCTCCTGGGTCTCAATGTCCTCGATGGGCTCCAGGAACCTCAGTGTCTCCTCTGTAAATTCATAAAACAAATACAGATTAGTTTCCATGAAATATGATTTATTTTCTTTTTTTGTTTCGTGTCATTTTAGTGCTGGATTGAAATAAAAAGGATTAATTTCCCCTTTTTGTTTAAATGTGATTATAGTTTTAACCTTGTATTTTAGCTCAAGCTGTGAAATAGGAAGCATTTACATACCCTCTTTATGTTAACATAATAGCAGTTCTAACCTTGAACTTTAGCGCTGGCAGTGCCCTTGGCATGTTCTCCCCTCTGGTTGGTCAGGTTAATGGTGTAGTTTGCCTCATCTGCCTTTGAGGCGTCTTTGATCCTCAGAGAAAAGACGTTGTCCTTCTGGACCATGATGAACTTGCTGCTCTCAAACATGGTCTCCTCATTTTTCATCCACTTTGCCTTCGCTCCATCTGTGTTCACCTCACAGTTAAACACTAGCTCCTGTCCTTCCTTCACCTGCGTGTCTTTGATGGGTGTGATTATCCTGAGTTTCTCTGTAATAGGAGAAGAAAGTCAAGGAGTCAGTTAGACGTTTGCTTAGTTAAGTCTGTTGTGTTGGACAGGACATTATATATATATATAAATAAGTATATCATATATACAGACTAATTTATAATATTCAACAAAGATGAATAAAAGTAGTAAATGCTGTGAGACACATATTATTATAAAGACATTGTATTGCAAACCTACCAATCACAAACAGTTCTGCGGAGGCTTTGGTGGTGCCGATGAAGGCGACATAGGAACCTTCATCCTTGGGTTCACAGTTCTTCACCAGGAGTGCCCTTCGCTTACCATCACAAACTATTTCATACTTGTCCCCAGCCACAATCTCCTTATCAACCTTGAACCATTTCACCTCATAGGTGTCCTTGGAGACGGAGCAGACAAACTCTGCCTTCTCTCCCTCCACCACCTCCTGGCTCTGAGGCCTGGCAATAAACTCAGCAGCAAGTTCTGGAAAAAATTTAAAAATAAACAAAAAGAATAAAGTGGGGTTTTAAAAGTGCTCAGGGTTAAATTGAGATAATAACAATAGGACTTTATTTACAAACCCAGTTTATGAATTATTATTATTATATTATACAAAAATGTGAGAACCACTAACCATTAAGCGTCAGTGTAGCTGAAGTCTTGGCGCTTGACAACCTACAGTTGTACTCTCCTGCGTCCTCCATCTTGAGATCCTGGATGATGAGGATCCTCTTCCTGCCGTCGGCTATCTGTTCATACCTTCCTCCCTCAAACAGTTCCTGGTCACCCTTATACCATGTCACCTCAGCCCCAGCCTTTGAAACTTCACAGATCATCTTCACGCTGTCCGTCTCCGTTCCCTCAACGTTCGACAGGTTTTTGGTGAACCTAGTCTCTTCCTCTGTGCAGACAAATAAAAAAAAATGGTAATCAGTAAATAGTCAGTGTACGGAGAAAGAATGTTGTTTGTTTTCGTTTGAAGGAGCAGAAGGCTTACCGACGACAGTCAGCATGCCGGAGGACTTGGAGGTTCTCGCGTCACACTCGTACTCAGCCTCATCATCGAACACTGACTTGTGAACGATTAGGATTCGCTGGATACCCTTGGCAATGATCTCATACTTCTTCCCCTTTCTGATCTCGACGCCATCCTTGAACCAGCGTACCTGCACAAGCACAAAAAGACATACATCATTAGATTACATTATTCAATTAAGAAAAATGCTATATATATTCACAATTATAAATTAACAATGAATAGGAAATATTGAAAATCAAGAGACTTAAAATATTCTAACAACCAATGTTAGAATACCAACCAATCTTTATGAGAAACCATTGTGATATTTTTAATAGTGTAATCCTTCCATTGCATGACGTGAACTAGTGGCTCTTACCTTTGCAGACTCGCGAGACACCTCACACTCAAACTTGGCGGAGTCTTTCTCCTTAACCTCTACATCATGGAGGGGCTTAGAGAACTCAACGTGAGGAGCTGAGGGGTCAAAGGTCACATGCACAGGATCACTGACTGACATCAACAATGACTACTACAAATACTTCTTGTTTTTGTGAATGTACTTACGTTCAACGTTAAGGAAACAAGAAGTTTTGAACTCCTTAGCGTCACAGGTGTATGTCTTGGAGTCATCCAGAGTGCAGTCGTGGATGATGAGTTTTCTCTTGCGGCCATCGACAATCAGTTCATATTTCTTTGTCTTGCGGATCTCCTGTCC
>JAVQIZ010220031.1:0-13754 GCA_036023535.2 Galaxias brevipinnis | reverse complement strand
GAGACAGAGAAAGAGTGGCACAGAGAAAGACAGAGAGAGAGAGATAGATTGGTAGCGAGAGAGAGAGAGAGAGAAAGACAGAGAGAGAGAGAGAAAGAGAGAGAGAGAGATAGATTTGTATGTGAGAGAGAGAGAGAGAGAGATTGGTAGCGATAGAGAGAGAGAGAGAGAAAGAGATAGATTGGTAGCGAGAGAGAGAGAGAGAGAGAGAGAGAGAGAGAGAGAGAAAGACAGAGAATGACAGAGAGAGAGAGAGAGAGAGAGAGATTGGTAGCGATAGAGAGAGAGAGAGAGAGAGAGAGAGAGAAAGAGATACTATCTATTGACATGAAAGCACATCTCTCCATCTCTGGGCTTAAGACATCTTGTTCTCCCCTGGTCAGCTGATTGCCACATCGACGGCGGCTGTGGGTCGGGGGAAGATCTGCTGCGGCAAACTATTTCCTCCCTATCAGGGAAATGTCATGTCGCACACATCCCTCTTTTGAAGCCTCATTTCCTGTTCTCCCCATCGTCCCGAAAGCAAAACAAATAGCTCAGGGAAACACAGTGCTTTCCTTGGAGTCAGGCCTCCCACAGGGAGGTGTTCAGTCTCATATAGCTCTGGGAATAGGATATACTTGACTGATCATGTGAGCTAACAGATCATCTCACATTTGAAATTGTTTGTAATATATATATTTTTTTTCGACACCACATGCTTAGGCAACACTGTTTTGGACGAGTTCAAGTCGATAATTGCACATGCACACCATGCGTTTTCCCCAGAGGATCTGCCTCGTGTAAGCTTTTTCCCACGTATTCCATTATCAGCTCGATTTGTCAGGGGAAAATGTCGACCCCGCGGCCTTACTCATGTGTTGTTTTCACCTCAAATTTGATAAGTTATTTAAATAGTTCAAAGTGTGAAATTTTCAAAAGATCATTGAAACTCGTTGGCTCGGAGGACTCTAACGAAACCAAATCATATGTGATTTTAGAAGTGAGGATGTAGGTACAATACAAAAGCAATTACTGAACAAAATGTATCACAATGGTAAGACGGTGACACCATGAAAAGTTTTTTTTTCTTTTTCTTTTTAGGCTCGATAATGGTTCCTTGGTGGATATAATTAAAAGAAATGGAATACAGAACGATGCCAGAGACGCTGTCGTTCCCATTGACCTTACCAACCAACTATTTCTGTATGGGCTTGTCTGCACGTAATTGGAATAAGCCATCTGGCACTGTAGCGCAAAGTACAAATTCTACGATTAAAAGACAGTCCAAATATCCACATAATTCAAACTTGTTTTGTGACTGAACAGCATTATTTTTCCTGGAAAAGATTTCTAAGACTGTGCACAGACAAGATACGAAGTTGAGCCTTCACTCATATTGAGGAAAATAGTCTCTCTTTTCAAGCCCTTTGTGGCTGGCCAGTTTCTACACCGGAGGCGTAAGTTCTTTATTTTTTAAGCCAGAGCAAATGTCATGCTCCATTAGGAAAACGTAAAACATTATAAAATGAGATAAAACTAAATAACTAAAGTAGGCACTTATCGTTAAACATATCTAAAGCACACCAGGAGCCTGTACACATCTAGGTACCATTCTCATCACACCCGTCTCACCTCCTACCCTTCTTAAAATCCAAAGTTGAACAGACAAGAGATTTCCTAAATCCTCAATTAAGTTTTAAAGAGAACATCAAGATGGGTTGCCGTGACGATAGCGCTGAAGATGGGTGGCTGATGATAGCCCCTAATTAGAGCGCGAGGCGCGGCGGCTCCTCCGCCAGACGAACGGTGTCCAGTGGAGCGTACAGTGTTTTGGCCCGTTATAACTCCATGCAAGCGAGAAACAAGGGAGTCAGCCTGTCGTTAACGGCTTTCACGTGCCATTGCATATGCATGCGGACACGGAGTGCACAGGCGGGAGTTAGGTAAACAGACCTCGTGTTTGTTTACTTTAAGAGGAACCGGTGGTAAACTGCCACTGGTTGAAATCTCCATCTTCTACCTTTCCCCTGCTTTCTCATTTCTTTTGTGTCTGTCACTCTTTCATCTTCCATCCCTTCATCCCCCCCCCCATCTGTTTGCTACTCTCTCTTTTCCCTCGTATCCTGTCCCTCTCCCTGTCCTGTCCTTCTTTCTCCTCTCTCTCTTCCTGTCTGCCTCTCTGTCACATCTCTTTCTTTCTTTCTCTGTCTCCACCCCCCCACCCCCTCCCTCTCTCTCTCTCCACCCCCCACCCCCTCCCTCCCTCTCTTAAAACCCCCTCCAGCGGCGACAGAGTACCACAGTTTCAGCACAGTGTCTCATTGGCCGATCACACTCCAAAGTCTAGTCACTCAGCTCCAACACCGGTCTCCCTCAAGTGGCCACCTTTGAGGGCCTACTTGCTCCTCTGACATTTACCAGGTGAAGAAAAAGTCCTGAAAAATGTGAAACATAGCAGACTGCGGCCAGATGAATGGTTATAATGTGTGTGTGTGTGTGTGTGTGTGCGCTTTGTCTCCCCCCAACCTCCCACCCACTCGCTGAGGAAGCTCCAGCTGCACAGCTTAAGGGTGTTTCTTTACTGAATTTATACACACTAAGTTTCCCCTGAACTAGTTCTTATGCAAATGTAAAATATTTAATCTGCAGCAAACAGAAGGGACAATAGGCTATATAGTCTTGTGTAGCCATTCCCTCTAAATCCCGTTCTCTCAAACTCAACTGGAGGTCTGGAGAGTTTCCTATACGATTCTTTGCTTCATGGCCTTCGAACCTGGAAGGCACAAATTTGATTTGCAGTTATAAACCACACACACTCTGGCGAAACCATAGAGATCGAAGGCAAAACCCAGTTCAAGACACACCTATAGGGTCATTATTGTAGCAAAACTATTTGCAAATGCGTGTGGAGAGTTGTGTCTCTGTATCTCAACCGTGCGTCGTAATCAGGTTTGTAAGTGTATTCTAAAGATCCGTCTGTATTCAGATTTGCAAGTGTATTGAGAGTTGTATATGTGTAGACAAATCTGAGAATGCGTGCATGGATCTGTAAATGTGTAGACAAATCTGCAAATATGTACGTGGAAATTAATGGCTAAAAGTCTAAGTATTTTTGCTTGCAAGAGCTCAAAATACAGACAAGCATAAATTACAACTCACAATCCTCTCAATTGGATGTGTTTTTACACGTGACTTTTGTTTCACTTCTGCCGCTGCAGAAATCTGTATTTTCGAGATCTGTACGTGTGTAGCGATTTGTCTCTGTGATAGAGATCCATCCGTGTGACAGAGATCCGTCCGTGTGGCGATTCGTCTGTGTGTCGATGTTCGTAGGTGTGTCGCAGTAGAAAAGTATGAAACTTGAACGATATGCTAATGGTCGATTGTTTTGCAAATTGTTGCAATATTTCTAGTGATGTTAACTTTTTAAGTTATTGCTCTCGAAGGCAGTATTAATTTAGCTAACCTGTCTGCCTGCCTGTCTGCCTGCCTGCCTGCCTGTCTGTCTGCCTGCCTGCCTGCCTGCCTGCCTTATCTCTTTGGCCTTGTTTTTTCTTCTCTCTCTCTCTCTCTCTCTCTCTATGGTTTTTCTATCTATCTCTCTCTCTTATGTATGTGTGTGATGTAGGTGCACTTGCATCCAGATGTCCCCAAAGGTTAGGAAATCTGTTCTTTGGACTTAATTAACTTCAGTACAGAGCCGGACTTGTCACATTTCGATATGACCAGGGAGTAGCCATGCGTGTGTGGAATACGTTAAAAGCTGCATTGCCATTGAATTTAATTGCATAGCATAGCCATGCTGAAGGCTTTTGGTAGAAACGCAGCATGTACTTTGAGTGGAGGCTGCCCGATGTTTTTGGTCAATTTCTAGCCTTAAGAAATTATAATATTAAAAAGGATATAAGAAAATGTTTTTTTTGTTATATTCATCGAAGACATTTGCGATGACAAACACGATTTGACACGACTTCAGAGCAACACAGCTACCCTATGAATACTACATCACATTACTAAAGCACTACATTGTGATCCTGATATGGATAAAACTCAGGTGGCTTCAAAGAGCTAGGCCTTCGCTGCAATACCAACGTCTTTTAAACAGGGCTCCGACTCAGACCTACCCGCGCCCTTAAACATTCTCTAATGCGTCTGTCAGAAAGTCCTGTTTCAGAGTTTTAACTACACAGCCCACTGCTATGCCGTTCAAGATGTTCCACAAGAAATATCAATAAAACACCTTTAGATAAGCCCCCGCCACGGCAAAAGCACAAACATTTTTTATTCAAGTTTACATAAATATGTATGGCAGCAACTGATTTGAAATGCTCATGGACTCGAGTAGGAGAGGAGTCAATAGATACGCATAAATGTATAGACCTTTTTTTTATGGGTTTTGCAAAACGGATTTGGTGGATTCATGGTGTGCTTGCTTGATGTGAACGTCAGCTGTGACGTGATCACATTTGATTTGTTTGGTCTGTGAAACGGGAATATTTTCCCCTGAACTCGCATGCTTTGGCCTTTTCAAATCGAACGTTTCTATTTCAACTTCCCTGAAACTATATACAGGTGGTCGTTTCTCCTAATTGTATGCAGAGAGGGTAGTCACCTCATAGGAAGCCATGCTTCTTTTTAATGGAAAGGTCCCTGAATGTAAATAGTGCAGTGTCCTCAGTGTACTACACACAACAGAAGAAAGAAACTAAATTAATCATTTGATTTACAATGCATGAGAGCTTAGGGATAGTGCTACTCTCTTGGTATTCAACGTGGTACCTGTTCCACGAGTATTGTCTTCCATATTAAAAGGAACATAGGTATTTGATGTTGTAAAATGCATTCGTTTATTAAATATTGACTGAGTATATTGCCTATACACAGTATTATAGATTACAAATGACAAAAAATAGTTCGATATTTTATTAATAACTAAAAATGCATGTTTGAAAATCTTTCAGGAAAACAAAGTTATTGAATTTAAGGCATGTTGCAGGACCTATTCTCTGTGGTAAACAACGTTTTAGATGCTGTGTGTGCACAGGCTTGTAGCCTTGTTTTTGTTTTCACATCAGTGTTATGACGTTTTTCTGATCGCACGTCAAAAATTCGCCCTCAGACCTTTGCTTTCCACGATATCCGTGAAGACTCATTAAAATTCTGTCTTGGCTCACGTCAGCATTCCCATTTGCCATGGTCTCATGCACTATTAACTGGTCATAACCTCACACACAGCCGTGTTGCCTGCAGGTGAACGGTGAAATGTAATCTTTTCTCCCCCCTCCCCATTATTTATGACGATTGCCTTCCCGCATATTATGGAGATGGAATTTTGCTCAATCTGCTGTAAGGAAATTGAGCCAATTCGTCGGCCCACTGAGTTCGTTTTGGTGATACATTAACAAGGACGATTATCACTCCTTAAAGCCAGATTTAGTGTCATAAAGTCCATTTCTGGATTTTAAAATCCACTTGACTGCATTGTGACTGAGCTCAGTGTGCGCTATCCTTGTTCTCATCAACCTGCTATTGTAATTTTACGGTTTTGATCCGTTTCAAAAACCAATGGTGAAGAACAACCCTGTATGGGTGTGACGATGCACAAGTAGGCATCGTAGTTAGTGTTAGTAATCCATGCGGCAAAACAAATCAGAAAGTTGCTGCAGGGAGGCTCTGTGGATGCTTTGATTATGAACAAAAGTTGTCAGAATAAATAGAAGAAAAGGATAAGCGATTCGGCTTTTATATGGTTCCTGAGAAAGCTCTCTCCAGAGGAAGGCCGTCGGAGAGGCAGCAGTTTAATCTCAGTGGGTCCGTTTTACACCTTTTAGCGGTTTGGCTAAGCGCCAGGCCCTACTCCTCTGCTCCTCTCTCCGGCATGGCTCTTTTAATTGTCTGCCTCGGAGCGGGAGAGAAGACTATCGCTTACATAACTGGATACCTTTTAACAGACGTGGGATCCATTCACCGGCTTTACACGGAGTCATCCGAGGAGACACTTGTGAACTTTTGAACCTGGATATCGTGGCGGAATCTCGCTGCAGGACAAGACAACGCAGCGCACAGTTGACCTCTGTGAAAGTCTGTGGATGTCTACACACTGAGTGTGATAAAGAAATGAATAATGATTGACTTGTGACTCCTCAGTCATATGTTCACTGGGCCACATTGTGGTTATGCGATCAAATTATGGTCGAATGACTTTGTTTTTGTGGTTGGTTTCACGTCTGTATGCTTATATGCCCTTATGGGGAAAGCTCAGTGAAACGTATTAAACTGACATTCTCTGTCAGTGCTTCAAGCGCGGTATTTGAGGCACACGGGCCAGAGAGACAGACTTGCCGTTAACATACTTGAATGTCAAAAGGGGTGCCTGCGGTCGGGATCGTGCACATTGTCAGGGCAAATACATTATAAAGTTAAACGAAAGTACAAACAATAATAATATTAATAATAATAATAATAATAATAATAATAATAATAATAATAATAATAATAATAATAATAATAATATTATTATTAAAAAAGGCCATGTGACCTATATGTGTCGTTGTTATGTTTGCACCTGCAGGGATGAGGTTTTCACATTTACTCCTAAACCCAAACAAAAGAGACATTCTATAGTTAAAGAGATGCTTCATCATTGTTCTTAAACAATATATGATGTTGTTTAGGCTACATATTAAACAAGTTCAGGTCATAGGATGAAAGTGAAATTCACATATTTTTCCCACCACCGGCATTTAAATGGTTAATTCACAGTACACCACAATGCCCATAGATCATTGTGGGAATCAAACTTAGAACCAGCAAACGCTCTCCCCTTTGCTGAAAACGGTGTGGTTGAAAAAAAAAATCAGGAAGGACCCCCGATGATGCAATAGAGAGTCATTTTCTCAACTGGTTTGACATTCTGCTGTTTGATTGCGAAATGCTAAATGAATACATTGTTTAAAATACAACATTGGTATCTGATGAAAAACATATCACAAGATCGAAAATGGATGAACTATCGCTTTAAACGTAGGTAACAGTCTAGTAGTGTATGTGGCTAAGATCCATTTATGTGTGAGTTTCGAGTTTCTAAAATTAGGCTGTTTTATGTGCCAATATGAGTAAAAAAAATATTTAAAGGAGAGCCTGGGGAGTCCTTCTGATCCCATTCATAAATATTCAGCTGTTCCTCAGCAACAATTGCTCATTGTCACTTTAAGATTACCCAAATTGAGAACTTTATAGCACTTAGTTAATTTTCTGTTTGACTGGGCTCTCCCAATTAGCCTTTTCTCTGCATTTATGCAAGGAAGCGGGTAATTCTAATAATCAACATTGCGTTTATATCTCTGAATAACTTAGCTTTTTTCCCCCTACAGACCTAATAAATGGCACAAACGTACCATAAGTTAAAATGATATTTTTTTGTAATTGTCCCCCTCACATTCTCTCACTATCATTGGCCTACCTACGCATACATTTTTAATTCATTTTTTTTTCTAGGTGAAATCAGAGTGAAATATGAAAGTGAGGAGGAGATGATGAAATTTGAAAGACTAAAGTCGTGTCATGACTGACAAGACTACGAGTCAGTTTGCCTCTATGCATAACTATGAGATGTCACTCATTCCTTAAAGAAGACCAATTTTAAGGAGTAAAAACCCATGGAACAAAAAGTATTGAAGTGCCTCTCCCCTTCCCCTCTTCTATAGAGCCCACTTAACATACACCATGTGCAAAATGTGATTACAAGACAGTCAGTGTCCTGTGTGGAGCATACTCACTATACTGCAGTGAAACTTCAGCCTTCATACAGATGATTCCCAGCGTGGCGGTTGGTACCCAACTGTGCATTAGAAGGCGCCTCATCGAAAATGCTGAGTCACGTAAATTAGATAGGATATCTCAGAAGATATTTCAGAAATGTGTGCAAATATGAAATGTTAAATATGTATACAAAAGTTTGGTAGGTTGTTTTTATTAAATAATAATATAGTATAGTAATCATATTCATTATTAACCTACTAATTTGAGCTGCCCCCTCAATAGTGTGTGTATGTGTGAGAAAGAGAGAGAGAGAGAGCAAGAGAAGGACAGAGAGAGAGAGAGACAGAGACACAGAGAGAGCAATAGTGAGAGCAAGAGTGAGAGCTAGAGAGAAAGAAAGAAAGAAAGAGACCGAAAGAGACAGAGAGAGAGAGAGAGAGAGAGAGAAAGAGAGAGAGAGAGATCGAAAGAAAGGCCGGACAGACGGGATGAGGGCAGACGGAACAAAGTGGTAAAAAATGGGGACAGCGACCGAGAGAGAGATCAGAGCTGGACGGAGGGGAGGAAGCCAGAGATCAGAGCAGGATGTGACGGAGCCCACTGGGGAGCACGGAAAAGGGCGGAGGAGAGCGGTGTGATGAGGTGAAGGGGGCACCGACAGGGTCCGTGGCACGGCAGGGGAAGGAGGGCCACGGGGGCCGGAGACAGACTTAAAAGGACAGCCTTTATCTCCTCTCAAGACACTTTGTTGGAGAATATCATTAAAATGCTCCTTGAACATGTCCAAAACAGAGCTCGACATCGCCCCAGAATCTCTTTTTCCTAGCCATCAGAGAAGCGTGTCTATGAACAAAAATCACTGGTTGGTCTTTGTTTGATGGTTGCTGTTTTTTTCTTTTCTTTTTATGGGCAGTTTGGGGCCTGGGGGAAAACTTGTCTCTGCTTTGTACTTTAGTTCTATTCTGTTAGTAAAAACATCTTTCTGGATTTTAGTATCGACCATTTTTGTGCCCTAAGAAAAGTGGGTTTGGTGTTTTTCCAGTGTTACATAATGGCGCAGCAGGAATCTTGTCAGACTTGAAGCTCTACATATATTCCAATTTTATTAAATCTGTTAGAATTGAATAATACACACTTACGAAAAAAAATGTGGATGGTTACACCTCAAGTACCCTCATCATTTTAATAGATTTTTACTTTTTTTCAGACAACAAAAGACTTACGTAAAAAGCGCATGCTGCAATGGCAGTCGGCATTGATATGGCTTGTGTGTGATGTTGTTTATCAGGGTAAAGTGATCTGGGATTAATCTTTTTCCTTAATACAGCCACTATGGTGTCCTCTAAATTTGAAACATTATTCGTCATGAGAAAAAAAAGCCAAATCAGTTAATGAGAGGTGCTGGAAGCACCTTTGTGTCTTGGTTATGATCTTTCCATGTATCTACTACTGTAGAATGTTCAGCATAAACAATCTGTGACTGCACAATGGAGGCCCCATGACCGCATGTGGGTTCCATTATGCTGTATGGCTAAAGTCAACATATGGAATCTGTAGCCTGAGAAGACCTGGTGACAGCATTTGTTTTCTGGGAATATGACACTGTTTGGTTTGGGATAAAAGGAAGGAGCAGGAGAGAGGTTGTGTGGGTTTTTGGAGGGTTGTAGAGGAGAGAGGAGTTTTTAGAGGAGAGAGAAGTTTTCTTGGGAACGGAGTGAATGGACGGTCCTGCAGGGTTGTCATGTCTGTCTTGTATTTGTCAAATAAAGTCACCTTCTCCAAGCCAAAAAACACTGCCTCTGAATTCCTGCAAATATCGGGAATAAAATACACAACAGAGGGTGGTACAATACTTTATAAACATTTCCATATCAAGTGACTTCTTTTGCTCTTCTTAATTAAAAACTAGAACACCCAGGTTACTCAGCCGACAGTCCAGCACAGGGTGGAAAAGCTGCGCTCATATGCAGCACGGCTTACTAGCAGAGATAGCTAGCTAACGTCTAGCTCGCCAGTCGGAAAGACTTGTTATCAACAACACAATGCAAAGCTAACCATATGTCTTTTTTTTTTGCGTGATACAATCTTTATGACTTCGAAAAACAATCGACCACACCTTACAGTATTATAACGGCATTGTTAATGCTGTTGGTCACGTGAATGGGCTCGCATTTGTTACCTAGACAGTGTTCCGTCAACACGCTGCACTAACAGTATCTGTGTTCCCTATTAAAACGTGTTAAGCACTGACGAGAGGTCAGCTTGCCACACCACTATTATAATTGGTGACATTGTACCTGTGTCTGCGATTGATATTGAATGACGTAATCTGTACGTCGTGCAGTATGATCGTTATAAAACATGAAATCTTGCTTACATTCTCCAAATTCTGGCAGGGAGTTGGGGGCACCATTGGGGGCCAATCATATTTGAGATGGGGCCGTGGCCAAATCAGCCCAGCACCTGGCCAATCTTAGTGTTTGAGGGGCGTGTCTTTCCAAAATAAGCAGTGGGATCCATAATGACGCTGACCTGAGGGGTCTAGAAGGTAAAGCAGTGGGATCCATAATGACGCTGACCTGAGGGGTCTAGAAGGTTCTTATTGTATTCATATGGGCTGACCCCTGCCCAACCTGATCTACATCCTTACAATCCAGGGATTGATTGAGAATGCCTGATCTACGTCCATAGTGGTATCAATTGAGAATGTCTAATCTACATCCTTAGTGGGATTGATTAAGAATGCCTGATCTACAATACATCCATAGTGGGATTGATTGAGAATGTCTGATCGACATCATTAGTGTGATTGATCGAGAATGCCTGATGTAGATCCTTAGTGTGATTGATTGAGAATGCCTGATGTAGATCCTTAGTGGGACAGATTAAGAATGTTACAATTTTTTTTTCATCTAAAAACTATAATTTCAGAGTAGAACTATTTAAAAATCGTAAAGTTCCAGCTCCAGCTAAAACACAATAACACACACACACACACACACACACACACACACACACACACACACACACACACACTAATAGTTGAAATACTAAGACTTCAAAAGCATGAGACCTAAGTAAACCATGTGGTCTGGTTTATGGTAACGTTCTGAACACACTGGACCTTTGGGCTTCACTGGTTACCATGGTGAGGACAGCATTCACATTCTCTACCATCCCTCCTGTCCTTGTAAGCTGTCCTCCATTTCCCTCTAGTCGCTTTAGACAACTGGAATGCAGCCCAAGCTTGATAACATTTCTATTGAGCAGCAGTCTGTGCTGGCTTGGGAGTAGTGCCCTACTGCTGTCCGACCACAAGGTGGCGGCAAATAAAAACAAAACATTTCAACTACATCCTTCAATAGACACTGTGTTAATAGACATGTTACTCAAAACTGTCTCTAACATAAACTTCTACATCAAGAGAAACAGAGATTAATAGTAGGTTGTTCCTGTTCATCGCTAAACTTAAATTTTTTCATGAATAAGTTTGTCAGGTGAATTTAGGTAAACACACTATTTACACTGCAGGGCTTCACGGGACCTGGACTGGACTGGACTGGACTGGACTGGACTGGACTGGGCTGGACCACATCTATACCTCAGTACATCTCATTCTCATCCATTCAGTTCAGCTAACTAGCCAGTCTGCTTTGGCTTGTGCTAGTGCCCCAAATTCAAACTTCACAACATATGAACTGCTAAAATATTTACAGGAAAAAAATAATTCACCACTTTCCATTGACTTTGGTCCTGTACAGTCATGTGGGAGAGAACTCAATAATCCTAGCACACTATATCTTTGTTTGGCTAAACTCAATAATCCTAGCACACTATATCTTAGTTTGGCTAAACCCAGCTAAACTAAATAATCCTAGCACACTATAGTTTGGCTAGACCCAGCTAAACTCAATTAGCCTAGAACACTACATTTTAGTTTAGCTAAACTCAATAATCCTAGCAGACTATAGTTTAGTTTGGCTAAACCCAGCTAAATTCAATTAGCCTAGAACACTATAGCTTAGTTTGGCTAAACCCAGCTAAACTCAATAATCCTAGCATACTTCAGTTTAGTTGGGCTAAACCCAGCTAAACTAAATAATCCTAGAACACTATATCTTAGTTTGGCAAAACCCAGCTGAACTCAATAATCCCAGCACACTATAGCTTAGTTTGGCTTGACCCAGCTAAATGAAATAATCCTAGCACACTATAGTTTAGTTTGGCTAAACCCAGCTAAACTCTATTAGCCAAGAACACTAAACTTAGTTTTGGCTGAACTCCACTAAACAGTTGGCCTTGGTTCAGTTGCGCGTGTCCACAGCTCCAGCCCCAGCCCAGGTTTGGCACCTCTAAACGGGCTCCTTCTTGCGGAAGGCCACCGCGTTCCTCTGGGCATGTGGGGGTTTGTTGTGGCTCTTCTTCAGGTCCCAGCGGCCCATGAGGATGCTCTTGAAGGTGTCCCTGAAGGTCTTGTTGCAGAGCGCGTAGCACATGGGGTTGACGGTGCTATTGACGTAGCACAGCCAGTAGCCCAGCGCCCACAGCGCAGGAGGGATGCAGTCGTTCCTACAGAACGTGTTCACCAGAACCATGATGTTGTAGGGCGTCCACGTCACGATGAAGGCCAGCAGGATGGCGCTGAGCGTCTGAGCAGCCTTCTTCTCTTTCCCCTGGGCAGAGTTCTTCTTCTTCTCTTTCCCCTGGGTAGAGTTCTTCTTCTTCCCTTTGCCCTGGGCAGAGTTTTTCTTCTTCTCTTTGCCTTGGGTAGAACTGTTCTTCTTCTCTTTGCCCTGGGTAGAGCTGTTCTTCTTCTCTTTCTCCTTGCGTGTGTTGGTGTCTGTGAAAAGTTTGGACGCTGCCTCCTCCTTCAGAGACCCCTGAGACGACCCCTGGCTCCTCCTGGATTTGGCTGATGACCTTTTGACCTCTGGTCGCAGGGGGTCATCCTCCTTGGCGTCCTGGTCCTCTGGAGAGGTCAGCTGGGGTCTGTCTCCTGACCCCTGACCTTTTGACCCGGGCAGGTCAGCTACTATCGTGTAGATGGCAGTCGACTCCAGCCCCTCCTCCTCCTCCGATCCTGATTGGTCGGCCTCATTGTTGTTCCAGCTGTCGTCACTACCGTGCTCCGCCCCTCCGCCCTCCAGCATGGCAGTTGTCATGGTTACGGACCTTTTGGAAGCAGATCGTCCGGGCAGCGCCCGCAGGAAGCAGAGCCAGCGACCTCTGACCCCTAACCTAGCCGTGACCCCAGATCCCCGCCCACCAGCCTGGTGCAGGTCAGAGCGGCTGACACTCTGGGGGACTTCTGACTTCTGGGCGGCTGTGGTGGAGGATGCACCCTGCCCCGCCCCAGGCCCTGCCCCCGCCCCCGCCCCAGGCCCCGCCCCAGACCCCCTGAGTCCAGCCAGCTCCTTGGTCCTGTTCTCCGTCTCCTGGTAGATCTTCCAGTACAGGACGATCATGATGGTGACGGGCAAGTAGAAGGCAGCGATGGCCGTGCAGAAGGTGATGATGGGCTCAGACAGGAACTGGATGTAACAGTCGTTAGGCAGAACCGTCCGCTCCCCCACTAAGTTCTGCCAGAACAGGATGGCTGGAGCCCACAGCAGCAGAGAGATGGACCAGGCCAGGCTGATCATGGTCAGGGCTCGTTTAGTGGTTCGTTTAGCCCTGTAGGTCAGTGGACGGGTCACAGAAAAATACCTGGAGAGGAGAGGAGAGGAGAAGAGGAGAGGAGAGGAGAGGAGAGGACAGGAGAGGAGAGGAGAGGAGGAGTACAGGACAGGAGAAGAGAGGAAAGGAGAGGAGAGGAGAGAGGGGAGAAGAGAGGACAGGAGATGAGAGGATAGGACAGGAGAGGGGGATGAGAGAAGAGGAGAGGAGGAGAGGAGAGGAGTGTATGATATATATAGTACATACTACATATTGAGTGTATTGTATATATACTACATACTGCATACTACATATTGAGTGTATTACATATACTACATACTACATATTGAGTGTAT
>JAVQIZ010220024.1:0-13989 GCA_036023535.2 Galaxias brevipinnis | reverse complement strand
CCCACATAAGCCAAAGCTTGGTCGACAACTAAAAGTACCAGAGCCCAATAAAATGCAAATTTCCAACAATGAACTCCATATCTCCAGCAAAGCAAACAACAAAACTTTCCTGCCTAGCATGTGCTTTTGATGTTATTTTGAATGGACGTAATATGTAATAAACACACAGGTAAAACATTTGCTTGGCTCCCTCTTTTTTGGCGAGTGGGTGGTGTAAATTACCTTTGTATGGCCCTGCATACTGTTTTCTTCTAGTCCAGGTGGAAGTGACTGAGAGGGCCTTTTATATAGCAAAACAGCAAATTATCACTGCATTTTGATATACAGTATTTGGGCAGATTGCTAGGTCACCACCTACAATGTATTTGCCAATGCAATAGCCTATGAAATGCTACTAAATAAGTCTAAATTACAACACAAAACAACTGTTTCAAAATCAAAGACATTCATTTATATCACTACAGTGGTGAAGGCAGTATTAAACCCCTCAAACAATTTAGGGAATCGAAGCACTCTGAACTTAGGTCCAAGATGCAAAATAATGTCATTTCTAAACAATTTATGAATCAGTAACAGTCTGGGTCATTCAGTAAAATTAAAAGATGAGATTATTTTGCTCATGCCACTCTTTCGTTCTCGTTGACCAAATCTTCAGTTCCTGTTTCCATTCTGTGGATTGAAATACAAATAGAATTGGGGCTGAAAGTTTTATTAGTAACCACTAAAATCAAGCAATGCTGAACGAAAGTGAAGAGTTCTGTTTCTCTCCTCCGCTCTATTCAGTCCTGTGGACAGCACCCTATACACAAATAGCCTAATATCTCTATGTCCGACTTTCAAAAACATAAAATAAGCTAAAAAGTGTCTTACCTTTCCTCTGTGTTTGTTTGTTGAACTTCCTGAGTAAGCGGTCCTTCCATTCCTCTTCCCAAAATAGTTTTGTAAGATCCCCTTCAAACGCCAGTTGGATCAAGTGAGCTTTTCTCGGGTGTAGCATGCTTCGTCTGTGCTGACTGAAGACGTTGGTTAGTGTAGAAAATGTGTTCTCACATGTTGCTGATTAAGCCCCAAAAGTCACTCCATGTTTCAACGCAGTAGGCACGCTTAGCATAGCGGTGAGCGGCCCAGAGTAGCGCTGCAGGATGGAGGCAGTTGTCCATTTGTCTTTGGTAGAGCGGGCCATTTCAGACTGTAAAAAGTGTCCAGCAACAGAAAACTCACATTCCATCAAAGCTGTGTTGGTGAGCTCCAGCAGAGGTTTCACATTCTGTACATCCAAAAACTGAGGACTCTCTGGGTCAAGGAAGCACATTGACTCAACCAGTTCACTAAATTGTGTGTTCATGTCCCTGACAATGTCCAGTATGCTAAAGAAAAGCCGCTTGCAATCCGTTTCATTTCCTCTGTCCTGCTGTTGGCTAACAGTGCTCTCCAACATGTACTGATTCAGGTTTGTAGGGACTTGGTGCATTCTCTTACTTTGCGGAAGAGCTGCCATTTCTGATGCGTCATGTGGGCCAGTGGCTCGCTGTGCCCAAAGGGCTTGGAATTCCGATTAACTTCTGAGTGTCTCCACACAATTAATGCACTTTTCACAACCTTCACTCGTGTAGAGGTTTTTAATCTTGCAACACTTGGTTAGGAGGATCAAAGAGGGAGAAGATTCTGTACACCATAGCAGCAGTAAACCTGAAGTGGGTGTCTGTGATTCTGTCACTACTTTTAGTTCTGTGAGCTGACCACAACTTACAGCACAATAGCCTACTACCTAAACTAAGCCTACTACTCATGGACGTTGGACAATCCATAATGGCTTTACGTCTCCTTTTTCTACACCATTGATGAGCGATAATTTTCCAGCAAATTGACATACCGTATTTGCACGTGTACGAGTCGACCTTGTGTATAAGTCGACACCTGACTTCGGCAATAAACATTTTGATAAGTTTGATTTAATATTGTGATTTATGAATTCATATTGAGTCAAATGGGGGTATTGCATCCTGAGACATCAATAGTAGCAATTTGTTCAAGTGTTTATTCCTGGTTAGGAGAATTCCCAGCAGAAGAGGCAGTTAAGCTTCCGCCAGTGGAGGGTAAGTTCGACAGTGGGAACAAGAAAGTCAGACCCAAAGACCGGCTGGCAGAGAAAAAACATTCCATCGAGGATACTATGTTGAAATCTTTCTCAAGATTCTCCATTCCCAGATTTAGGCAATTTTTTTATCAATTCATAAAATACAAAGTGAAGGAAAAGCAAAGCTGTATCAAATCAACATTTTGTGTGACCATCATTCGCCTTCGAAACAGCATCCCCTGCCTAAAACCTATGCACAGTACTGTATATATATATATATATATATATATATATATATATAAAAAATATTGCTTCAGGACTTTTACATAACGTTTCAATCCACCACTTTAGGTCTTTGGCGGTTGCAAGTGTGCGCAGCGGGAGAAAAACTAAAGATCTCTTAACAGCCCATGTGGATGTAAAATGTATGTTTTTCTATTTATGTAAATCACCAACAAACATCAGATAATGTGCAACATCCAGAACAATCCATTTAAAATAAGAACAGCTAGAATGGATGGATGGCATACAATGAAAAAAATTTAAAAGTGATATATTTTTTGTTTTAATAAATAGTTTATCTCCAGTGTAGTTTGTGATGTTACACTTTACCGTTGCATTTACAATAACACACCTTCTGGCAAACGGAAAGTTGAGGGTGGCATTAGTAGAGACATTTCTGGGGCTGTCTAAAGGACTGCTTCCAGCTGGAAGAACAAAAAAAAGTATGATTATCTTTAGCCTAGATATTGCTAGAACATTAAACAACAGTGAATCTTCAGCGATCAAAAACCTTTACGAAAAATGAAAAGGGAATAGCTGGATAACAATATAATGAATAACAGAACCACTGAATAACAAATTGAAAAACAATTAAGGAATTGCAAAGCTTGATCATGGTTCCACAATTAAATAGAGCATAACTTGACAGAAGAATTCTACATATTCCAGATATGTAGGTCTCAAACTAAACTCTTGTCAGATAATCTAGAAGTTAATGTATTCAAACTGACGTATGACATATGTATTAAAATGTATTAAGAATCATTGAACCCCGTATAACTTAAGCATAAGCACTCACATTACAACTTACAAGTCTGAGCCTATGCGGCTGTCACAGGGAAATTGAATGAACGACTCAGACCCGAAGACCCAGTCGAGGGGTGAACTAATAATTTCTGTTTCCTATATTAAGCCAATGCTGAACGAAAATCACGAATGACTTGAAAACAACTGGGTAACACTCTATAATAACTTATTAGAGTTAGCAGTGATTAGACCGTCAATAAACTATTATCTCATTATTAGTAAATGTGTGATAATGATTTATACATTATTTGTAAAAGAAGTGTTACTTCTTTAAGTGTTAAGTGTTAGTTTATTGAGGATCTAAAAACTGCTTATTAATGAAAGTGATTATAAAGTGTTACCCACAACAGATCACACTCGTTACTTCAGAGTAATTTTAAAGATTTGTTCAAATGAACGAATCGTTCAGGAACAACACATCACTTAGGGTGACCACATTTTCAAACCACCAAACCGGGACCCTTGTGTACGCGCACATGCATGAGTCGTAGTAACGACATTGACAATGACACGTTGATTGATTTACACAAAGACAAATCAGGGTGGACTTTAGATGCGTGATGTATTCTTTATGCTTTACCTTACTACGTTAAACTGAATGGGCCAGAACAACAAAAACAATAATACTATAATTTAAAGTGTGAAAACCGGGACAATTTGGTAGCAAATGTGTTTTACATATCTGGAATCGGTACACCCAGCTTCATACCGGGACAGTCACGGACAAAACGTGACGTTTGGTCACCTTACTCTTGCAGCGGTTGCATTTTACACAATTGCTGTCAATTTTCACAAAATATAACGAAGCTCTTTGCTAGTGTGAAATTACCTCACTGAATTCTCCTGTAGTGATGTTCTAGTCTATATAATTATCTTCCTCCATAAGAATTGTAAAGATACTAGTGTAATTATATATAAAAAGTGTTACATGTTCATCTGAAATGTAGCAAAATGGTGTCAGATCAAAGCTGTCAGTCTGTGCTTTGACCTCATTGTAATTGCACCCTTTGAATCTCAAAGTGCTAGAGTAGTGAACCAAAATAACATTTGTTAACAGATTATAAGTATGCAAATTATGATTCTCATGGTATAATAATTTTTAGAAAAGTAGTTGACCAATAATCTTAAGTTTTTATATTTTGGTATTGGTACAGAAAATTTAAAACGATACCCAACCCCACCCATAGCAATTGTTTAGGTAATAAATAAAACATATGCCTTCTTACCAGTGTGGGCAGACAAAGGGGAGAGTGGACGAGTAGGTGATGGTATTCCAACACCAAGGCTCTTCTTGTTACTGCTGCGGCAACTATCACACAAACAGGAACAAAGAGATGTGAGTGAGTCGACAGCAATGAAAAAGATATTAGGGGTGGCCCCCGGGTGGGAATCTTCAGTCACCTCACGATTCAATTCCGATTCAGAAGGTTACGTTACGATTATAAAATGATGATCGATGTATAAAGATGCATCTAAATTTCTGATTTCAATACTTGGTTATTTTCCCCATCAATACAAACAAAAGAGTAAATTAACTCCCTTATATTTTTGGAATTTTTTACAAATGAATCACTTTACAATCAAAGCTGTATGCTTGGTTTTTTAGGTGCTAACACTGGTTAGTGTCAGTAGCACAGAACAAAGAACATTTTTGTGGCATGGTAAAAAAAACAAATAGTGAACAGTTTAACATGTTTTGTTGGTAACATTGTTAACTACCTTTTAATTTTGGTTGATGAAGTTCTTCTTGTAGTCATTAATACATAGCTATCGATTTACCCAAGTTAATGGTCATACCTGAATATAAGTAAGGGATCCCCCCTTACATTAATTAAATAAACCTATGCCAGTTTTGGCTGATAATCAATCTCCAAATGAATCCATTCTGCTTTCATTTCTTGAATAGTCAACTCTCAGAGGAGAATGTTACTGTCAGATAGCGTTCCCTTCGCGGGTTTTATATGTACAACGTTGTATGATGTAACGTTAAAATGGGGAAACAGAATCTGTTTGTTGAGTCTTTATTGACACAACTAACTTATTTCTGTCAATAAATAATATTAAGTTTGTGAGTCAGAGTTCATTTTGAAAGTGCAAGAGCTCAGTTACTATATGAAACACACAACCAACATGCGGAGAATGTTCCCCTGTCAAAAGAAAGATAGCTTACACATCTGTCAAATTCATTCTGCTGACTTGTTTCTTCAAAACCGGTAATTCCTGTGATTTTCAGCCTGCTATCCCTACATTTGCCCACCATAACAGGGGGAACACAGCCTGACATGGGATTGAGTCATTGATGCAGTTAACAACATGGTGTTCAGTGTAATGGCTGTAATAGCAGAATTCTGATGACTTGCATTTGTTTACACTGATGAATGATCGTTCAAACTGGTTGACGTTTTAACTGATTGACTACAGCTGCATGTCGTAAACTTAAGGTGTTTGTGTTTTGTATAGAGAATAGCAAAGGTTGTAATTCGTTGCTGAAGGGGTCATACTGGAGACAAGATGTCTGCAGATAAGATAACACAGGGGGCTAGGGGGTGTCACCTTATGACCGGCAGTCTGTTCCATATGTGACTTAGCTTAGGATGAGGAACACTCCCATTGTCTATTTAGGAATGCTGATTACAGAAGTAAATTGTCAGGTCCTTCGAACAGCGTCTTAAACATTGTGTGGGGTGAACCTTTTGCAAACGCATTTGATCCTGTGCAGAAGTACCTTTTTTAAATAAAATACTTGCATTGAACTTGGTCTGGTCGTGTTTAATATTTAGAATTTCCATAACAATTTGGCATTGTCGGCAGGATCTCACGTTTGGATAGATTCTGAACCCAGGGACAAAAGAAGCAGGCCAAGCGTGTTGGGCCTGGAACTGGGGACGGACTCATCCTTCGCTGAGACCCATAAAGAACAGAGATCGGTGAGAAGTTCTAAATTAGGTAATAAATAAATAGGGATTAAATATAGATAGCAGTACACAAATCCGCTTTATAGCATAAGAAGTTCTAATACGGGAGAACTCACCACAGTTTTTGACGAAAAATCAAAGGTACAAGCGACTTTGGCCGGAAATAATAGTCATAGCTATCGACGAGTATTTCAGCTGTATGGCGGTCTGAAAGTAAAGCTTTGGTCATAGGGGTTGGTCTGCAGAAAATAGTCCGCGGTAATATACCTGAGGAATGAGAGAAAGTTGCTGGGTTAAGAAACGTGAATATTGTGTGTATATTAATTTCTATTTGAAGGTTGAAAAGAGAAAGTTTGAGACCATTAAAATGGGTAATAATACAAGTTAAGGTGATGATGTTAAACTATTTGAGTAAAATAGTATTGTTTAAAATTACAAATAGTGGTAACGTTAAATTTGTTCGCTAAATGAAGTTCGAACCATGTTTAAGTGTTGTCTATCACCGGGGGATCTATGTTTGTGTGTGTTTGTCAAAGTTAAATGTGCATGATCGTGTCTTTGTGTGTGTTGGCCAAATCCTCCGTGCATGTGCGTATCGCTGATATTTGTCTATGTGATTTCTGCATGATAATGTCAAACTGTGTGTTCATTTGGTTTTCTTTTCAGTTGAAGAGTTTACGTTAATATGGTGAATGAGCTCTAAGTGGTTAAATTGAAAGCAGGCTATAGAAGCCTTTTGGTTAAATTATCATATTTTAAATGTAATTAACAGTGGTCAGAGACATATATTGTCCTTAAAACTAAAAGACTACGGGTTGCGTTTTTATATCTAACCTTTTGGAATGACGCGGTCCAGACAATATGTGCGCATACGTGTGAACGTCACTTGGGTTACATGGTGTTTCGACACCGTTTTCACGTTTTAAGGTTGTTTGGGTTTTACTGCTTGGATGTTGGAACTTCAAAATTGGAGAAAGTTGTTTGAATCGAAAGGGTTATGAGTTCACATTTGAAGAGCAGATCTATAATTTCAATTTATCCAGAACGAGAACGGTTAAAGGTAAAATTCTAAGGTTGAGAAACTTCAGTGTGGAACATGATTTCTAATTGAATGATTTCACAAACTTTGATAGGCCTAAAATAAATATGCTTAAAGTATTAGGTTTATAAATTGTGTAAATGGTTTAAGGATTACATGAATACTAACAAGTATTGAACAAGGAAAAAAACTGAGCAAGGAAATAATAAGCTAATTGCTGTAGTTTTACATAATTATCTTAAATACAGTATATTTAAAAATACATTTGGACTACAAATTGCTTTCAAAATCAACATTCTTGTATGATTTTTTTTTTTCATTTATTGGTGTAACAGAAGCATGAATGGGTATGTGAGTAGGCTTACTGTGTGTGTGTCTGTGTGTTAAAAACCTTTAATGGTACCAGCTATACTGCGTGCGCGTGAGGAAGGACTCCATTGGTGTCCACTTATGGTTTCTTTTGTGAGAAACTAGATAAATAGATTCTAAGAAACATTTACAATGGGATGATTAAAATATGACCATGCTACTTTGCCTCGTAGACTACAATTTAGTAGGTTTGTTTGATATATGGGTAAGGTTACTTACCTGGAGAAAACAATAGGTGGATAACATGAATTCCTATGGATCACAAACAAGGTTTTAAATTTTTTGCATCTTTTGATTTGGGTTATTGAAAATGGAACATACTTTGAGTCTTCTTGAGAGTCAATCATTACTGTGATGCTATTTAAAACATTTCTGGGTATTTTCTTTTGATATGATGAAAATAATTTAAATGGAAAATGTGTTTAAATGGGTTAATTATATGCAATGGATACAAAGTAGTGTATTCAATAATGTATCTGACAGATATTTGAAATGATATGAAGAAGGGTATAAACATTGTTTACAACTCTAGCAGATAGGAATAAAAGACCCACGATGAAGCGGAACAAACGGCACTGTGGCACCTCGCCCGGAATAGGGAAACCGGGGCTACCCCCTGGAGCCAGACCCGGGGGGGATACTCGCCGGTGAGCGTCTGGTGGCCGGGCCTTGACCCATGGGGCCCGGTCGGGCACAGCCCGAAGAAACAACATGGAGCCGCCGCCCTGTGAGCCCACCACCTGCAGGGATAGACATCGGGGTTGGGTGGCAGGCATAGGCCGGGACCTAGGCATGCTGACCTCTGGTATCGTAGATTGGTCCTAGGGATGTGGAATGTCACCTCTCTGGTGGGAAAGGAACCGGAGCTAGTGCGGGAGGTGGAGCAGTACCAACTAGACATAGTTGGGCTCACCTCTACCCATGGCACTGGTTCTGGAACCAAAGTCCTGGAGAGGGGCTTGGCTCTTTCCTTTCCAGAGTTGCCCAGGGTGAGAGGCGCCGGGCAGGTGTGGGGATTCTTGCAAGTCCCCGGCTGGGCGCCGCTGTACCAAAGAACCCTAGGCCTCAGATCGATGATCGACTTTGTGGACGTATCGTCAGACCTGCGACCATATCGTCAGACCTGCGGCTGTCAAGACCTGTCTTGGACACTCAGGTAAAGAGAGGAGCTGAGCAGTCAACTGATCACCACCTGAGGTTGAGTTGGATCAGATGGCGGGGGAGGCTGCCGGACAGACCCGGTAAACCCAACGTGCAGTGAGGGTGAATTGGGAACGTTTGGGTGAGGACCCTGTCTATGAGGTCTTCAACTCCCACCTCCGGAAGATCTTCTTGTGCATTCCGGGGGAGGTTGGGAACATTGATTCCGAGTAGGCCATGTTCAAAACCTCCATTGTGGAAGCGGCTGCTAGGAGTTGTGGTCAGAAGGATGTCGGTGCCTGTCGTTGTGGCAACCAAAGAACCCGCTGGTGGGCACTGGATGGGCTGCAGCTTCGGTAGTCAAAGAAGAAAAAACCCCGGTGTGGGAGGAGTTCGGGGAGGCTATGGAGAAGGACTTTCGGTTGGCCTCAAGGAAGTTCTGGCAAACCGTTAGACAGCTCAGAAAGGGAAAGCAGGGATTGGCCCAGGCTCTGTTGAGCAGGGGAGGAGAACTGCTGACCCAGACTGGGGATATCGTTGGGCAGTGGAAGGAGCACTTGAGAAACATGGGAGTTTGCCCATCCAGTCTACATGTGTTTTGTGGACTTGGAGAAGGCCTACGACCGTGTCCCCCGGGGAGTCCTGTTGGGGGTACTGCAGGAGTATGGGGTACCAGGGCCGTTGCTACGAGCCATTCGGCCCCTATATAACCGGAGTGAAAGTTGTGTCCGTATACTCGGCACAAAGTCAAATACGTTTTCAGTGGGTGTTGGACTCCGCCAGGGTTGTCCCTTGTCACCGGTTCTGTTTGTGATTTTCATGGATAGGATCTCAAGGCGTAGCCGGGGGGAGGAGTGTGTCCAGTTTGGGGACCTCAGAATTGCTTCTCTGCTCTTTGCAGATGATGTGGTTCTGTTGGCTTCTTCAGACTGTGACCTTCAGCATGCACTGGAGCAGTTTGCAGCTGAGTGTGATGCGGTCGGGATGAGAATCTTCTCCTCCAAGTCTGAGGCCATGGTTCTCATGGTTAGTGACTGAAAGAATAAGGTCGCGAGTACAAGCGGCTGAAATGTATTTCCTCCGTAGGGTGGCTGGGCACAGCCTTAGGAATAGGGTAAAGAGCTCGGTCATCCGGAGGGAGCTCGGAGTAGAGCCGCTGCTCCTTCGCATCGAAAGGAGTCGGATGAGGTGGTTCGGGCATCTGATTAGGATGCCTCCTGGGCGCCTCGCGTTGGAGGTTTTCCGGGCACGCCCTACTGGTAGGAGACCCTGGGGACACGCTGGAGAGATTATATATCTCATCTGGCCTGGGAACGCCTCGGGATCCTCCAGGAGGAGCTGGAAAGCGTTGCTGGGGATAGGGACGTCTGGACTGCCCTTCTTAGCCTGCTGCCACCTCAACCCTGGCCCGGATAAGCAGCGGAAAATGGATGGATGGATGTATTACCTTTGTATAAATTGTTACATATTACATATCTCCTGACTAAACAATGATTTATTGTGTTCTAACGTTAGCTTTTTATTAAAAACGGTCTTGTCTGTGATGGTATCTGTCGAAAGTGTTACTGGTTAAACGGATTTATATTTTTTTATGTGTTAGGCCTAATATTTTATCTTACTCCCATATTCCTGGGTTTGGTTGGTAGGGAGGCTGTCAAAACATATGATTGGAAAAACCTATATAAAACCTTTTCTAATCTAAAACTATACTTTCAAAAAAGCAAATAATACCTACGTACAGAATGCACAGTAGAAATTCTCTTATCTCTTCAAAGCCGATATAGTCTAGACTCAATCTTTGTTGGCCTGTATTGCGGAAGAAATGTTCTGACAGCAAACTAATGTTAGATTTCACGCATAATGTACTTTGCTGAAGAGTCTAGTTTTCCTAGAGTTTTCCTCTGATCTACAGGAATCAAACAGTGAAACTTAGATTGTAATTTTAGAACAGAACTTTGTCTGTTTAACCTAATGTATAGGTGGTAAGATAATAGCGCTGTCATTGAACGCACATATAGATTACATACTGGCACATTATGAGCAAGCCACTATTTCATAACGGCCTTTTCCATCGTTATCTGTTCAATTATAAAATATTTATTTTCCACTCTCAAGTTATTGATGTGCTGAAGTGTATATATTGAAAAAGCATGTATGCTTGGTGGTGTGCAATTCCCAACACACCCATTTTTTCAGGTGGTTGTTTAAAATTCATTGTGCACGCTGGTTTTCAATTCAACGGCACCAGCTCAACAGTGGACAGCACCATAGCTGATTCTGTGTGCTCCCTGGTCTAAGACATCAATAATTCTGGACATCAAGATCAATTATTAATATATTGAGGTTGTACAGCTGTGTGGTAAACCAATCATAAGTTATATAGCTACCAATCATCGAGCTCAAAGGCAGCACAGTACAGAGTGATCCGATTGGTCCAATATCTCAGGAAGGGTTGAATTGTGCTTCCGAGATGCTGCTGCTCACAGTGTTTGAATCCAAAACAGAGAGTCATGTGAGGGTTTTCTCTTAACTGAATGTAAACCTAACCTTAAGCTTCATCTCCATGGTTTAATAGAAACCTGAACTAATTTAAAAATGCATCCACAACTTTCTCCCGTCCCTCTTTTAATTATACTTTTTTTCATAATTTGTTAAATTTTTGGTGTTCCATGTTACTCATAATCATCTCTTGAATTCCCATTCGGTACAAGGCTGTCTCTTGCTGGACATTGGTTGTTAAAAATGTATGCTGAAGGAACATGTGCAATTCAACAGTAAGCATTCAGTGCAGTTACTGCATCTTTGATTAAGCATTTCTGTTATGAGAACACAGAAATACATGATTTTGAAAATAGCAAACTATAACCTGCCCTAGACCTGCTTCTGGCCTGGTCCTTCTACAGCATGATTCAATTATAACCTTTTTCTAGTTTTCAGGCAAAACATTTGTGTCAATGTGATTTCGGTACTGCACAAATGCTGTCAAATGTCAGTTTTTCCACTGCTTACTAACAAAATGGTCTGCTTGTCAGGAGTGATAGTTTGCTGCTTCAATGCCACACATTGATAAAGAGCAGATATTAAGGAACACAGTGGGGGAAAAAATGAAAAAGATATTAGGGAGTATGGAGATGTTATGGCAGCAGCTGTCAAGGGATGAAGTTAGCAGGAGAAACTCCATCAGTCTCTCTCAGCTCTGTTGCTTCTATAACTTATCAGGATGCTAATTCAATTTCATGTCCCATTGGCTCTCTTGGCTCCACAGAACGGAAACATGTGGTGGTATCTTCCATCTCTGAGGTGGAGCCTTTCTCTTCTTTCTGTATTTTTACTCTTTCATTGCTCCTTTCCTTCTCTCTCTTTTAATCTTCGTTTCCCTTTTTACATGTATTTAAATGCATTTAAATGTTTGTTTAATAGCCTATTTTTTTTTGTCTTTCAATGCCTTGCTGTGATCTCATCTCTCCCTGTCTTCTCTCAGTTGTCCTGCGTTTCCCCGTCTGGCCATGTGTTGGTTGTTTTGGATGGCCTTCACGGTAAGAGAAGAGAGTGAGACACATAAACAGTAAAAGTGAAAGTCTTCTGGCTATAGGAATAGATGACATATGTGACCCATGTGTCTTTTAGATATATTGAATTAGAAAAGAGATTAAATTAAGATGAAAAAAGCACCATCAGAATATGGAAACCATTCATATCTGTGATATCTTTGACCATCTATTCATCTCAGCACCATGCTATCTTGTCTTTGCCATCGTTCTGTTGCTCTTGTTTGTATTCTCTGTTTTCCTCCAAATTACTCTTTCGTTCCATTTTTATTTGTTAACTCACTGCTGAAATCTTGGTTTTAATAAAACTGTTTGTAGAAATGCAATATAGTGGGAGGGTGAGATCTTAGAATGTTGAGCTTGTGAAATATGTTTACAAGTGGAATAGCCTCCTAAAGGCAACACATTTAATGTATTGTCAATTCATTAACGTCTGTAATAGACAAGAACATTTGTCACTAAATGTTACACTATATGCACACTCTCTAGCCATTCTCATGTTTGTATTACTATCGCCTCAAGCTTTTTTAGTGTGTTTTTGAAGGCTCATGATCTGATTGCCTTACCACTTCATTTTGTTAAAGGGTTACTGGACCTTTTTGGCACTTTTCTTCAGAATTGTAGAACCAGCCCAGAAAATGTATAGTATTGAAATTGCAAAATAAAATGTTTTATTAAACTTGTGCATGGTTTATCCTCTTTATGATATCCTTATTGCATTGTTAATGTTGATGTTTGCAGATACAAAACACTTTGTCAGATTTGTTTTGAAAAGTACTACGAGGATATATTTATGATTTTTTAGCCTACCTATCAGTAGCTCATTAAATATTAACCAATCTTGTTACTTCTCTTACTAAACCAAAACATTTGCATGCTGTCGTCACTGCTGAGCTAAGTGGGCATTCTCTCTCACAAACACACATATACACACACACACACACACACACACACACACACACACACATTCGCCTAAGTGGCCCCTGCCAGGACCCTCTACAGCCTGACAGCAGTTAAATCATCCATGAAATGTCCCTGCTTTGGTGCGGCCTATTCTCTGGGAGAGGGGGTTAATGGTGCTTGGATGCAGGTAGAGTACATTACATACCCTAGGGGAGATGGCTTCTTGCCAGAACATAGCCTCCCCCACAGACCTCCTTCTCTCCAATCTGTACGCCTGATGAGGCACGCTCTAGTGGACAGAGGAAGATGACAATATTTTTGTCAGCGACTGTAGTCAGTGTCATTACAAGGTGGGCTTTTGTAGTCAGTGTCATTACAAGGTGGGCTTTTGTATTTTGTGGAAAGGTTAGACCTTTCCTGTGGGACTTTACTGAATAAAAGAGAGAGCCCCAAAATTAACTGCCCATGATGCAGGAAGTGTTGCTAAAGTGATACTAGACTTTTGTTTACAAAGCTCTCCAATGTTGTATTAAGGTAGCTAATAGTTATAAAAATCCTTTTTTCAACATTGCTATCATTATGACCACACATTTCTTAATCTGCACATATTTACTGGTAATAATAATTAAAAACTTTAAAATTTAAAATCAATCCCCACCTGGCCCAAGGGCCTTTCTGTGTGAAGTTCTCCCCATGTTTGCGTGGTACTCCGGTTTCCTCCCACAGTCCAAAAACCTGCAGGTTAATTGGTGACTCTAAATTGTCCGTAGGTGTGAATGGGAGTGTGAGTTGTTGTCTGACCCTATGTGTCGGCCCTGTGATAGACTGGAGACCTGTCCAGGGTGTACCCCGCCTCTCGCCCTGTGTCGGCTGGGATAGGCTCCAGCCCCCCCGCGACCCTGCATAGGA
>JAVQIZ010220020.1:0-23952 GCA_036023535.2 Galaxias brevipinnis | reverse complement strand
AAAATGATTGTTGACTAGTCGCTGTGTGTGTGTGTGTGTGTGTGTGTGTGTGTGTGTGTGTGTGTGTGTGTGTGTGTGTGTGTGTGTGTGTGTGTGTGTGTGTGTGTGTCCGTGTCCAGGTTACGTCCTATTGATGTGGAGTTCATGAAGCGTCTGGGGAGCATTGTGAGCATTGTGCCAGTCATTGCCAAGGCGGACACGCTCACTATCGACGAGAGGCTGGAGTTCAAACAGAGGGTAAGAAGTACACATGCACTATGAAATATTCAAACTAAGATACTCAAACATAAGCGTCAGAGTTTAGTTTTTATTAGTGTCAGTATTAGTTTGTCTTTTTTTAGTTTGATGAAGAAAGGATGGAGGAAAAAGTTAATGTAAAAAAACTCAACAAAGCATATCATTTTAAAAGATGGATCCACTTAGGACAGATTAACAACTAGCCACAAAAGACATCTGTAAAAGTGTCAGTCAGTGTGTTTTGGTCATTAACCAGAAAAACTGACAACTGGAGAGAACAACATCAACAGTAGGCATATTTCAAATGTAAATATGCCACACACTATAGCTTAACTACACTACATCTGGCCGCAAATTAAGAATGTGTGTTCCCTCAGTTTGTGTTTTGCTGACACGAGTGCTTGGCCAAATCACATAGAAAATATCAGCAGTGTCCCCTAAACTCTTAAATGTATGCAGAGTAATGACATGGTTAAGGTATGCATTATTAAATACAATGACTCAAACGTTCTGCTTTTCTTCTGCGAGTAGGCTGTGTATGTGCCTCATGATCCACTATGGAAAGCTCAGACAAGTATGAAACAAAAACGTGCAATCGCACTGGCTGCACCTCCTGTAGTTAAGCCACTGAGACATTCATCTTCAAAGTAATCCCAAATGGGACTCTGGCACTTTCTTGTGCAACTGTGCCTACTGATGTATAACTGGCACAGCTAAAATATTAAGATATCCACCCAAAATAATAGGCATTTGTATGAAAGAAAGAAAGACAAAAACTAAAGACATTTTCTCTGTTTGTATTTGTAATTGTATTTATTTTAGTTTCCGTTAGTTATCGTTTTTTTGTAAAACCTTTTTGTTTCTTTTTTTTCAGTTTAGAATATTTTTTTTTACATCTAGTTTTCGTTAGTTTTAGTTAACGATTATAGCTCCTAGCTCAGCTCTTTCCATATCTTCCTCTCACAATGTCCCCCTTCTTTCTCTGTCTCGTTTACCGTATCACTCTCACTCCCTTCACTTTTGTCTCTATCCATCTTTAACTCGTTTACCGTATCACTCTCACTCCTTTACTTATTGAAAACCACATGTTTGTGTTGCCATGGAATATGATTACTACCTTTGTTCTGCGTTCCACATGTTGACTTTAGTGTTAGTACTGCACTGAAGTCAGGGTTAGGGTCAGGCACTTTGCTAAGATGGAGTTCCTGCTTCTACTTGTGTTGATTAAACAGGTCCATTCAGTTGAATATGGCAGTGGTGTAACATCATCATAAACTACTCAAAATGCTGTGAGTTGTGTAAACGACGTGTATTTGACCCTGACAGATACGGCAGGACCTCCAGGCCAATGGGATCAGAGTGTATCCTCAGAGGGACTACGATGAGGACAGTGATGACAGGATAGTCAATGACCGGATCAGGGTATGTCCACAGACGTCAAGTACAGCTGCTGGAATCCAAAGGTGTTAGCTTTTTACTCAGACAGCAGCCATTTAAAGTAAAGCTGTAAAAAACATTTAAAGGAAATTTCAAAGTTTTGCTTCCTACATTTTGAAATGGTATCATCTATAATAGATAAGCACCAAATATAGAAATTGTCTAAATAACTGTGCATTTAACTATACACGGCAAACACTCAAATTGGTTGAATTCAGCATGCTGTACTATTTACGGAGATGTGTGGTGAATTTGTCATGAATTAACATGGTGAAATGTTTAAAGATACCTCACTAGGTCCTCACATATACTTTACATTACATTCATTTAGCAGACGCTTTCATCCAAAGCCACTTACAACAAATAGTGCCTACACCAAGAGAAGGAATAAAACTACAAGTCAGGTGGATAAAATAGGTGCATCCCTGACCTAATCACCTAGATAAGGGCTAAGCAAGGCCTACATGAAACATCAGAACCATCGCAAACCAACTAAAAACTATTACTTCGTATAGTATACATACATTATATTATAGTATAAATACAACAATAATACTTATTATAACTGTTAAGATTATCTAAAGGTAATTGTCTTTTTTGTTGATTAAATTGAGTGTAAGCGTTTTGAGATTCTGTCTTACTCCTAATGGCCTGATGTTTCATGTGCAGGAAAGCATTCCCTTTGCCGTGGTGGGAACTGACAAGGAGCACCAGGTCAACGGGAACAAAGTCCTGGGGAGAAAGACCAAGTGGGGAATCATAGAGGGTAACATCTCTGAGCTATGTGTAATACACTTTGTCACGTCAGATTATGCTGCCATAAAATGTCCCTTGGGAAACTCTAAAGATGAACATCTTAGTGTGCAATCTGTCCTGGTGGTGCTGAGGAAGAGGATTTGTTGGAGAGGTGTTATGATGAGGAAGAGGATTTGTTGGAGAGGTGTTATGATGCTGATAATAAGGACAGACACTGGCTCATTGTCTCACACTTCATTGAACTCTTAGCAGAAATCAAAGCCTTGCTGTTTAACGTGCTAGTGAGTGCTGCCCTCCAGTGTCCGAATATAAAATTGTCTAGTGTTGATGAGAGGTATGTAGCTTCAATGGTTAGTTCACAGCTTTATCACATGTTGTACCTGGGATGTTATGATGTTGGTAACTATGTTATGTAATTTAAACAGTAGTTAAGATTAGCTTACAACACAGCAAACAGCGCAGCGGCAGCTGTGCACTGTAAACGTTAGGGGCAGGGGCATTGCTTTCACAGAAACAATCCACCACATTGTTGACATAAATACTTGAATACTTATCTTACAGCTTGTGGTCACGGCAAACGTGTCCTGAAATCCAATTGCCGTTTCGTATGAGGACCCGGTTGTAGCTTTGTTGTTACAACTGTAACTGTATGTTGTTTGTATTTATCGGTCCTTAATTGAATTTATTGATGTTACCATATTTATAGTGTATTTCATATTTTTTGATGGCAAATTGATGATAAAACTGCTCCCCTTGGGGTCAATAAAGTACAATCCAAACTTATTAGGTAAAGGTAAAGGTGTAGTCTCCAACCCTGCTGCTAACAATTTGCTGGGATTGTTTTTAAATCCATTAAATAAGATTCACGGTCACGACAGACAGTGGTCAGTATCAAGTGGTTTGTAATGTACTAAGTAGTTCAAAAACAATACTATTAATGTATGGGTTGATTTTGGAATTGTTATGAAACCCTGTTGTAAGACCTTCCCTTTTGCCTGTTTCAGTGGAAAATGTGGCGCATTGCGAGTTCACCAACTTAAGAGATCTGCTGATCAGGTGAGGTGATGTGTGTGGGTGGGGCGGGGGGGGGGGGTTAAATAACAAGTGTAGAAATGGTAATTTCCGACATTCCCCTTGGGAAATCTAACAAATAAAAGGTTGTACTCACTTGTCCTTGAATGCAAATGATCAAATGGTCTGTATGTTTTCCTCCCAAAGGTCCCACTTACAAGACCTGAAAGACGTGACTCACAACATCCATTACGAAACGTACCGTGTGCTGAGGCTGAACGAGAATAACATGAACGCCAACGGCCTGGCACTTTCCTCCCTTCGGCTGGAGAATGGCACCTCAGACAAGAGCGACTCGGAGAGCCACCTTTGAGAGAGGTCGGGATCAGGGCACAACGTCCTGCTCACACTTCCTGCGACTGTCTTTATGTTCCTTTACGTCCGTCAAATGAATTGATCTGATAAAGATAGAGAAATTACCTTCACAAAGGAGATGTGATGACACCTATATTATTTCAATGAGAAATTCTACTGAGGTCTACAAAATACATTATAAATGCATTTAAACTTCATATAGATATATTTTTTGAGAATGAGCCTATATTTTCTGTAAGGAGTTAATGGGAGCTGCCTGTATGTGAAGAACAGGGGAGCAGTAATGGCTGAGATCCAGTTGCAGTGTGCAGGTTAAACTGTGTGCTCTTCCTGTTACAGAGATCATTTGTAATTTTAGAGGTCTGACATTTAAGTCACTGAAGATTTAAAAGTCACTAAGGGTTCCAGAATCTTCCCTGGCAGTAGAAACAATGTGTTGGCTTAAATTCATCCTTAACACGTACATGTAATAATTGCCATCCACCCTACTTGTAGACTAAGGTTCAGTCAACCACAATTTCAACTGTAGTTGCCGTTTACATTTTCTGTTTAATTTAGATGTCATTCTAGTTCAATACACAAGCTTTTCCTTTTCAATTAAAGTAATACATTCCATTATTTGATTTGATAACATACTGCCAACTGAGTGAAAGGATGACCCAGTTAATTCCGTAGAGTCCAGTTCTCAATATGAACTTCTGCAACTGTGTGGAGTTACAGCTGGTATGCATTCATATCCTTTGTACTTTGTATGGACTGTATCGAGGCAAGCACACATTCTATTCATGTTTTAGTTTGTTGTACTGGCGACCACCGTGTCCCCTAGAGACAATGAAGCGAGTTGAAAGGACCACAATTCTATTCTATGAGTCTGTGGTCCACAATAGTTTCTCGTGTCAATTGGCAATATTTGGAGTGTCACAAGGCAAGGATGGATAGCCATGGGATTGGTCTGTGTGTAAAACAATACTACTGTCTCTGTCGGTAACAAACTTACACTGACATTTTATTTCAACCCTGAATAAGTTGCAGAGTGAACACATTGACAGTAAGGTCAAACATCAAAAACTGAACTACTACTTTGCAGTGCTATGCTACTTACAGCTCCCAGTGTGTTTGGGACAGGACACCAGGACTGTCTCCCAGGGCCACTGTTGACTGCCCCAACTGGTTCTCCTTAGCAAAACTACTAGAGAGGATTTCTTGTACACCCTAGACTAGGCCATTAATTACCGTTACTCATGTATTACAGTATAAAACACATTTTGTTCTTTGCTCCTACTCAATGTGCAGTCTACAAGTAGTTGATTTACATGAGTGTGATTAGTGGCTGAGATTGGCCCAAGCTTTGAACATCAACAATTACAGAAATGTTCTATGTGCTTCAGCCTCCCATTCTGTGTTGTATACACTGTTACTAACAGCTCCCACATGAGGCTAGTTATTTTGTTGTTTTTTTCAATAAGAATATACATGTAAACATTGATTTACAATAAAATGGCTGTACCTGTCCCCGTTGGTGCTGTCTGACAACTTTCTACAGCATTTGAATACCACTGGCAAATGTTTTTATAAACAATGTAAACGATTGCTACAAACTAACAATATTCTATAGTTTAAAATGTGGATGTGTGGTCAAAGAGGATTAACGTGTATAGTGCTGTACTGTTAGATTGCACAAATTAAGCATATTAGCAACACACATACGACTCAATAGTACTAACTAGTTTTGATGCAGACAATATTGATTGAGTTTAGCATTTTGGCATTAACCAATAATACATTGTTATTTAACTTAAAGTAATAGTAAAATATAATGATCCACAAATGTATTTGTACTAGTGGTATTAATAAGCACTGTCTATTTTGTGTTTAACAAGCAAAAAGACAAACAGAGAAAAGTAAGAGAGAACACAGGATTCTGGGTCCATTTTTTTTCTTTACAACTTTTACTAAAACAATTAGACTGTAACCAAACCATCTCATAAACAACAACGCTCGTCTAACAAGGCACTGCAGCCATAGATTACTGGGGGGGTTTTAGTCCAAAGATAAATCATCTAATGACAGCCAGGGTCATTTAGTACAGAAAAGAATACCGATCAAAGTGACAAACAGATGAAATGATCCCTCCAGGATTACTCACTAACCCTTATAGGGACTCATACAGTCAATGCAGACCTGATGTGTAGCATTATAATGTATGGTGGAGATCTGATGTGTAGCATTATAATGTATGGTGGAGATCTGATGTGTAGCATTATAATGTATGGTGGAGACCTGATGTGTAGCATTATAATGTATGGTGGAGATCTGATGTGTAGCATTATAATGTATGGTGGAGACCTGAAATGTGGAAATGTTGCTCAAAAGCATTTCACAGCAGCCATGCCGTCCTTCATAGAGGCCCCAGATTGATGCAGCTAGTGCACACTGTAAAACCTACTGGCTGTTAAGCAATAGAAGCGTTAATGAAAGCATTTAGGACAAAGTTATTGTCAGAAACGTCATACTGGTTCTTAATGTATGTAGTATACACATAAACCTTTGGGTGAATTGTTCTGGGACAGAAAATAAACATTGACACGGCAAATTAATAATCAAATTAAAAAAACTGAGCGAACAAAAACAGCACATTTGAATGAACTACTCCTTTTAGAACTTTCTCTTGAATTTTTTTAAAATCTTTCTTTTGTTTATATGAGTTAGCAAGACGTTTTAACACAGTGGGGAATTATTGTGACGTTTAAGAGAATTGCCACTTAAAAGCAGCACATGATTTTATGAACAACCTTTCAGACACTAGTGCGCTAACTGGCACCTAACTCCTCAGCACATTTCTCTGTATCTTATATGTTCAGTTTGGGAGGTACTGTCATGATAACGTTAAGGAAAGAAAAATGTCCGGACAAAAAATCTAACCTGAAGCAAATGGTGTGTTAAAGAGATAAATTTTTGAAAAGCGTAAGTATTAGATATACAAGTACAACCATTAGATATACTGCCAATCTGCCATACAGGCTATAAAGAAATATCCAAATCTGAAACTTAAAAGGTAGTTGACTTTGGCTGTGTCCCATTGAGGGAGAATGTCCTATTTATTTTACAGCACTTGTTGAATTCCATATTAAACATTCTATCATGCAGTTGCATCACACGCACATATACACACGCGCGCACACACACACACACACACATACACACACACACACACACACACACACAGACACAAACACACAGTTAATACCAAACTCTTCAGTAACGTTTATCTGTGTTTAAACCAGTGAAATCATGTAGCATGTATTTTCTTTGTAGAGCACACATACTTTGTTTTAGGTGTGCTAAATAAGTACGCTAACATTGATTCAACCAGTTCATAGATAATTTACCTCCAGTATCATACAAGATATTCCCTGCAAGTCTGCACATTCATTTCTCAGATAGTTGTCATAGTTACTCACTGATTGTTAAGGTTAAGTAGTGTACAGTTCCAGTGTCTAGTTTGAAATGTCTGAGGAGGTTGCTGTAAAGAGTTCAACAGAGTATCGAATTACTCTTCATCACCACCTTCTAAAGTGTCCTATACCTATTCTGCCTAGCATATATATCCTAGTAATATCTGTGGTACTTTTTCTTGATTTAGTTTCTACTTGGTGTCATGTTATTTTCAGCACATCATTAGTTCATAAGGAGGTGATGGAGTTGCAGAATGATCCAAACGTATGACCAACATGAAATAAATCGGCAGACCATTTAATCTTTAGTGGAAGACCCTGTATTCATAAATGATGACACACTTCAAAAAGCCGACCCCATAGCCAGGCAAAACGCACAACCTTTCCACGTCAACTCTTTAAAGCAATAAATTGAGAGATGAGAACACTTTCAATTTGCACCCAGAAAAGCCAGCGCTAAGCCAGAAAGCCAAGCTTTACCCTTTGTGGTTCAGAAAAGCCAGCGCTCAGCCAGAAAGCCAAGCTTTACCCTTTGTGGTTCCTAGTTGACAAATCAGCTCGACTGGCACAACAGAAGCATAACAAATAGGTCAATTCAATTGGGAAACGGTAATGAAACCCTCTCCATTTCAAGAGCAACCACCAGGTTTATTGTATGTATTTAGAACAAATCATCAACTATTCCCAAGACATAAATCCCACTTGTAATCAGTGCAAATATTATGGGATCTGTAAGGAAGGCTTCCCAGCTCCACTGCAAGCTCAGTGTTTAAGCAGAATAAGTAGAACAGGAATCCAAAAGGGCCCAAATCCTGCAACATTACGTCAGGAGGAGACAGCCCGTTGCAACATGCCACTTAGGAGGTCTGCAAAAGGAATGAAAAACACCTCAAAGAGAAACACAAAGGGGTTAGAGGTGAGAGGTCAAAAGGTTACAGCCAGGATATTAAACTTCTATTAGGTTATTTCAAACCCATGCATCAATACTGTTCAATATAGAGCTGGGAATAGAAAGCATAGCAACTTGTGTCACATAAACGCCTCCTTCACTCTAGCGTCTGTACAGTAGGTTCTAGTTTGAGAATTCAAATCATTTGGCAAATTGACTGTAGTTATACCATATTGGGACAAACAGGTAAACATATAAGGAGGAAATATTTCGCAGTGGCTAACATTCTTAACTCGCATACCTGCCTTCTGAGACTGTCTACTTCAAAGAAAGCTTTACAAAACAAGCCCGTCTTTCCAGGCTAAATCACACAAAGAACCCTTCAAATTCAATAAATAAACTTGACGAATAATAGAGACAGCTGTCAAATAAATAAAGATAAATACATATATACAGTGAATAAAACAAATTCAGAGCAATTTCCAAAGCGATCCATCTATCAACAGTCAACTGCAATTCCCACAGAGCAAGCTTCTCTGAGTCAGAAATGTGCAACAATCTAGTCAGTACATGGACAAGAACATTTGAAACATTATCAAAACATGACAGGGTTTTCTGCGTTATGGTGACAATTAAGAATTCTGTTGACATTTAGTGTATTTTAATGCTGACTGACTCATACACTTCCCACCACTAATCTGCAGACACATAAAATGCAAACAATTTTGTGGATGTTAGCCTGACCAACAATTAATTTCTCTAATACACTGATGCATACAAAGTAAATAATGAAGTTTAGGCAAAAAGGTTACTTTAAGACTGACTATAATTAGGAGACACTTGCACCACGACTTGGGGAGGAAAGGGTGGGGGGAGCTGAGAGGTAGTTAGCTGGACACTGGGGACAAAAGTTTACTAAGTCTTACAATTTCTATTATTTTGTAGGAGTCATTGTGCATGTGCGTCTGTGTGTGGTGGAGGCAGCTATACATTAGATATGACTGGTGTTAGCTTTTGTCTTGGTAGGAAATAGGGGTTATGATTTATAGCTAGATGAAGGCTAGATTATAAAAGATACCGGACATGGTATGGGACACAGCCTTTAGTTAATTCCTGACATGAGCGTTTGGCCTTGATTAGTTAGTCATTTTGACTTCACAGAGACACCAACTTTGTATTTGAAATAGGTTTAAGTGTTCCAACGGGACTACATTGTAATGTAATGTACAGCTGTAACTTAATGAATGCGATGCTTGGCGTGACGTTATATTCCAGTAAAGTCTTCACTTTGCAATGCTAAAGCATTACAATAAAATTAAGGAAACCTTCTATTGTGAGAGGTGCAGGGGAAGGGAGAGATAGGGCAAACTACAAATGGCACATTAGACATTAAATGCTCATAGGTCGGAATTGAAAAAAGACGATTTATATAACAAATATCGAGGTCTGCTCAAAAGCCACTTAAGATGAACTCAACATCAAAATAGATGGTTGGGGAAAAAAGACAGCTGCTCCTCTGAAACAGGCCAAGCATCACATGAGCTCAGCTGTATGTATGTACAGCCCAAAGTGTCTCTCTCTCTCTCTTTCGCTCTCCTGGACCCAAAGTGGCTCTCTCTCTCTCATTCGCTCTCCTGGACCCAAAGTGTCAATGACGACTCGGCGGGAACAGCTGTGGTGAGAGCATGAATATGCACTTCTAATGTCTGCATCCCGTCATCCCCTCCATTTGGGGGAAGCCACAAAGACGGGAACTGTAGTTTCTCATTATCCCCCTTTGCTCCAATATACCTCTGGACCATTGCCCAAAATATTTAAAAGTGAGGGAATGCTCCAACAAAAAAAATATACTTTACAAAAATAATATTTTAAAAAGGGATAGAGGGAGAAAAAATGCAAGACAACAAGCGTGCAGCTCCAACACAATATTCTACATAAGCTGTTTTTGTCTTTAAAAAAAATCTTTTATGCTTTTGATAAGACACAAAAATGGAAAAGAGTTGGAATCCCAGAATGAGTATAAATGGGTCCAGACAACATCACAAAACAAGAGAGTCCTATTCTTATTGTCTTTTCTTTCCTTACCTCTCGTTCTCTCATTTTCTTCTTTCCGTCTTAATTTCTCTCTTGAAATTATTGATATTGTGGAGCTCACATCTTAAGCCAAAAAGTATGATACACAGGATGGTGGAAATATCAATTCAGCTTACATTTGAATAATTTGTCATGTACATATATGTAAGAGTGTTTGTACAGTACATGAGTGTGTAACTTCCATTATCTTGCCATAGCCATGTCCTTCTTATGTATTTGCTATTGTCTTCGACATCATCCTGATCTGCATGTTAAAATCCCTTTTGCTTCTTATCCCCTACAGGATCCTAAATAATCCCTTTCTGTTCCTTCTTAAAAGTCTCCCTTTTTCGTAATCCTATTATGAACAGCCTTTGACAAACAGAATTCCGTCCCCAAGAAAACGTTTTACCACTTTGGTACAACATATCAACATTCTTTTCCATTGTTCCTGGAAGCCGAGCATCCCAAAGCTCTTTATCTTTCTGTCTCAGTGGGTTCATTGTCAGGGAAAAGGAGGAGAGGTGGTGTGAGGGCTGGCGGCTGACTGGTCGGTATGGTTAGGGTGCGGCAGGCTGGCTTCCCAGGAGGTGTGGATGTTTGGAGGCTACTCGATGACCATGCAGCAAGGAATGTGCTGGGAGTAGTACTTGAAGAGCTCGGCAGTGGCACCCGGGCAGTTGGTCAGCTCCAGCTCCTCCAGGTCCTGCAGCTGAATCAGGCCTGATAGACCAGTGGTTGTCAGTAGGGGGCAGCCTAAGAGAAAAACAAGACGACAGAGTGAATTTGAATGCACAAAAAAATTAAAAACATCAGGTATTAAGAGCTAAATAGGTGTTGGGGAAAACAAGGAGCTTTGAAAAGCTGTGTTTGAAAAACACAGCATCCATGCTACAGATGTAGCAAATGTAGAAAGTATCTTCAATCGCAACGCTGTATTCTCTAATTGGCAATTGCAATGCCATATTTAAAATGTTTGCAACGCTCGGTGCCTATTTTTTTACTTTCACATGACAACCATAGCCTGGATCAATTTATAAGTCAATTTGTTAAGGAAGAAAACCCATGTTTTTTTTGTATTAGAACAAGATTATATTGACCCAAAATAAATGTTAGTTTTGTTCAACACACTCATGGGGTGCTAAGTGCATTATTTAACTTAACTCTAGTATTTTGTTTCTAGATTTAATTTAATTACTCAGTTTTATAAACGACTGAAAAACATTAAAATAAATGTTTAAAGTCCATATAGGCAGCATTGTGTAGGAGGTGATTTTGGTGACCCCTACTGTTTGCTTGGTTTAATTGTTTTCCCTAACCGTAGCAAAGAAAACGTGAAGGATGCTCGTGGTCACTGCAACAACTAAATAAATGTTTTGATTTGTAATTTTAGATATAATTTATAAATCTGTAAACTTTGTCACATTTCAAAATTGAAAGCCAACTTTTCCAAATATTTTCTAAATAAATATGTAATGTGGTAGCCAACTGTGGGAAATTGCATGCAAATTAGCTGTGACGTCTATGTGTTCTACGTGAGGGGGAATGCAACGTCCACTCGATTTTAAGCGTTCATAGAAGGTCTAGAGGTCGAGTGCACTTTTCAGACACTTTTCATTCAGGAATTGGCATTCAGGCAACTGATGCGCATATCGAGTCAACAAGGAGGACAACTAGGAGTTAATGACAGTTACCATAGATAAAGAAAGTAGACTTATCTAATGATTTACTTATTTTATACATCTAACATGTTTTATTTATATGTAACAATATTGTATGTTTCCCTCTTATATAACAAATGTACTACTGAAATAAAAACATTTAGTTTAGATATTTTATAAGTCTAAAAGATAACATTCAGTAACTTTAAGTAAAGATTCAAGCTGTAACAGCTCACAAGATAGCTCAATAGCTTAGCTGTTACATACAAAGCTATGATGGCCATGGTTGTGACAATATGCACACAAAATTAAAGTATTTGATTTAGCTCCTTAGGCATAACTATAGAAAACCATCAAGTGAACCATATCTGAAAAATAAACTGTTTTCCTATAAGGGCCAAATAATACTATAACAGGGCCGTCAGATATAGCAAGGTGTTAGGATTACCTGCAAGAGACAGGAGACGAAGACTTCTCATGCCAAACAAATGCTGCAGCCCAAAGTCCTGCACCTGCACAAAGACACAAACGCACACTCAAATCAGTGTCATTTCTTTTCTAAGGGTCACATAACAATATAACAGAGTAAGAAAGCATAACATTGTGTTTTATTTTGTACTGCACCTGACAGCACCAGCGCAGGTATAGACTCCTTAGGGAGGACATTGTGGAAAGGTATCCCAGTCCTGTATCAGTAATCCTCACACACCTGGAGAAAGGAATGCAATAGAGGACAACACAGGGTGAAACAATATTACGGTTAAACACTGTAGGTTGTCACACCAAAGTATATTGTTTAAAAGATGTTTCACTATTGCCTTCTCCCCTTATATGCCTAAAGGAGTAATTAAATATAATACATTTGTGTCACACATTTTTTCATGGAGGGAGTGCAGACAAGGAAGGATTACATGCCAACAGAAAGAACAGGACAGCTGACAAAAGCTCATAAGTGGAAACTACTAGCAGATGTCGGCCAACGTTGGAGAACCTTTGGAAATTGCAACAAGAAACTTAAGAGCAGACGTCTTCGTCTGGTCTAACACACAACAATCTGTGTACTTTGGAGAGTCAGTGTTTCCATGGGAGAAAGCGATGGACGAGTCACACCAACAAAGCAATTTATGAATTTAGGGATCGCTGGCAAAGAATTGTGTCAGAACATAAAAGCTGTGTGAGACAGTGACTGAAATGGAAGAATCCCATATGGGTATCTAAGAGAAGAACATCATACCGACAATGGAAAATGCAAGTGTCCTACTAAGCAGGCTGTTTCAAGGCTGAATAAAAAACAACAACAGGAAAAGGTGAAGATGGTTTACATCAGGAGTTCCTGCTAAGTGGGCTATTAAAAGCCAGCAACTCAAAATGTAAAGAAACACAACATAACGGATTAAGAGATTGTTCTACAGACCTGGACTAATGAAAGCCAAAAAATTCTTAAGTCTTTGATCATGTCTTTTATCATGATGTATTGATGTATATTATTGCACCTTTTAAATTCATACCCATGAACGAGTGAAAGGCCATTGCAATAGATTGAGGATGGAAGGTAAGGTTAAACGAACAGTCCTTATCCGAAAGTAGAATTAGTGAACTTGGGAATCTTGGCTGAAGTAGCCAGCTAGTAAAGTAGCTAGTTGTAAAACAAGTGTCTCGATGTAACAGAGTTGGGGATAGACCCTCAAGTAAAATTGTCCATCAACCCAAATCAAGTGTATGCTGTTGATTTGGAATTTGCTCAACCCTTGACCATGTGGTAATTTTTTTTGTTGGCAAGCACAAAATAGGAATTAATATTTTCCTAGAAATGTTTAAAATTTTCTTTCCCTGGAACGAATTACATAATCCCCAGGATTTCCAGGTCAATGCCGGAAGTACCAATACTATTAATATATTGTACATAGTTCATACCCGCCAAGAAAGTCTTAATTAGAAACAAAAAAGGCTGCATTGAAATATTTATTTACTTTGTACAAAAAAGTTACTTCTAACCCTAAATTCTGACCCGAATCAGCATGCTGACTTTAAGTCCAAGGCCACTTTTTATCCCCGTTCCATCAGGTCCTTTACTTTTAAATACTAACACGTTCAAACTCAAAAACTCCACATACAGCTAGATAGACTAACAAACACTCACCTGTCCAACACAAGCTCTTCTAGCTTGTGCAAGTCGCAGGCGATGTACTCCAGCGCCATGTCGGTGATGCGTGGACACCAGGACAAGTCCAGACTCCGCAGCTTGCGTAGGTTCTCTGCTACCAGCTCCACCCCATCGTCAGTGATCTTGGAGCAACCAGAGAGGCTGAGCGCAGTTAGATTAGGCAGGCTGTGCACCATGTTGACCACACCGTGGTTGGTGATCTCCCAGCACGAGTGAAGTCGCAGCGTGTGAGTGGTGTAACCCTGCATGCCAGAGAAAGAACTTTCCTAACAATGCTCAAGTTCTTTAACATTAAACCAACAGTTAACGATAAAATAGCCAGGAAATAGGAAAACAAAGACAAGAGAAGACCAATGAAGCTGAAACACTTTGAAACAGCAATTTACGTGGCTATTTCAAATGTTAGGAAATGGATTAAGGTATTTTGGGGTTTATTTAACTCTAGGAAACGAAAATATTGATTTACTTGAGTATCACGATATTATGTTTAGCGATACTGTATCGATTCTGAAAAACACAATTGATTTTTTTTTTTATTAAATGTTATGATTTATATTTTATTTTTATTTTGTTTATTTATTTTTTTACTGATAAGGGCAAATGTTATTTCTTAGATCAAATTGCACAAAACATTGTGCTATGATGTTGGATGTTACAGGGACTTTGATAAATACAAATGGACTGTTCTGCTGGCATGCATGTAAAGCAAGTCAACTTTTTTTACTACATACTATAACAGTTTTCCAAAGATTAGATAAAAAAAATCACAATATCACAGTGTCACAATATATCAAATCGCAGCCCCTTTATGGTGATACGTATTGCCAGATTCTTGCCAATACACAGCCCTTTTAGCAGAGGCAGCATACCAAGGTTTCTAGTCAGACTGTAGCATGTAGATAAATGGAAAAACTTAACAATTCTTTAACAGCCCAAACGGATGTGAAAACTATTTGTTCATTTATGTATATAGAGTGAAAACCACACAGGGCTATGTATGAAGAAATTAACATTTCAACACAAAATTGCTTATTCTATAGTTGTAATGGTACCAAAAGTGCAAAGGTCAAGGTGAGCAAGAATTGAAGACTGATCAGCTGTTACTGTACTTGGAGGTGTAGGACCCTAAATTAAGCCCTTTAGGCCTTGTGAAGGGATCCAATGCCAGACTGAAACTTTAGAAAGAGGTAGTTTTGGCCAGTTTTTTGCAGACAGCAGGCGATGCCTTGGCAGATCTAGTTCAGGCAAGCAACCAGCAATCAATCAACCAGTCGCATACGCTCAATAGTTTAACGTGGCCTACTAAACCGCAGTCACTCACAACACTTGCTCCTACAACTGCTCGCTCACTGTTGCATTACACTATGCTCCTGCTCCTGCTGCTGCCCACCTCCACCCCAGCTTCCACCTATTTAGGGTCTGTTGCACAGTATCTGATGGGGGATTCTGCAGATATCTGCTCCCTATCAATGGTTGTTCAATTAGCATTTGTATAATACCCCATGTAGGGAAGCAATCAGAGCAGCAGACCCTTGGCAGCATACTTCAATGTTATTCCATGTATTGCAATAAATTGTTAAACCTATTGTAAGTTGTCCTTACTGAACTATTTTTCTCGAACTTTGATTGAAAATGTAGCAAGTGATAATGCTAGCGACCTTGCCTTTTTTACATTGACGTAAACATGGGGTAGGAATTGCTTTTCAGTGCTATTATTAGCTTATTATATTGTACCTGTTTTGCAGTAAAGTATGCCATTGCTGTATCCGTGACATGGTAGGCTTGCAGACTGAGCTCTGACAAGTTAGGCAGGAGCTGAGATATGGCAGCAATGGCATCGTCTGCTACATTGATGCAGTCACTAACGCTAAGGGAAGTTAACCGTGCATTAAGACTGGACCACAGGCCGGCTTCTGTGAAGTCATTACAGCCTGACAGCTCCAAATGCATCAGACCCTGCATCTGCTCCAACATCACCTGCAGGAGGAAGGAAGGACGAAGAGTCAATACATACAAAGATACTGTAACTGCTTAGGAAAGCTTACAGCCAAACCACACATATTATTACACAAATACATATATACATACACACAGTTTGAGCGGAAACTATTCTGAACCATTCAGTTGTTGCAGACCTCAATGTTTTTTAATGTAAAATTGGTTAAGAAATCCTGTCTGTCAGTCAAGCTCAGCCAGATTGGATGGAGAGTGTCTGTGCCATACTACAGATGTTCTACCGGGTCAGGACTGTCCACGGATGTTCTACTGGGTCAGGACTTTGGCTGGGCAACTTAGATATGCAAAGATTAGTCCCACAACCATGCAATAGTTGTCTTTTCGGCAAGATTGGGGTTGTTTCTTGACTGAAATGGGAACTTTCTACTTTTTAAGTTGTGTGCTTTGTACCTCATTTTACTAGGCTGACAATATCCTTAATACAATTTGAACCCGTCTCCCAGTCCCTACTGCTAAGAAGCACACTCAGAGCATGATGCTCTCACCACCACACTTAACCATGTCTCAGCCCAAGTACATAAAAACATAGAATGGCAAAGAAAGCACCTTTAAAAACTGCACTAAAGATAAAAGGCTATAACACACATTACAAAACAATGTGCTTACAAAACAAGTGAGTTTTTAACTGCTTCCTAAAGATATAAATACAATCTGCATTCTTTATGATTATCGTAAGACTGTCCCAGAGAGTCGGAGCTACGACAGCAAAGCCCTGTCCCCCTTAGCTTTTTTCCTAGACCTTGGAACAGCTAGTAGGCATCGATCTGAAGACAGGGGACAATAATTCTGCGAAATAGTGGGGCCAACCCGTGTAGTGCTTTATAAGTGATTAGGAGAATTTTAAAATCAATCCAGCAGGAAATAGGTAACCAGTAAAGTGAGACCAACACTGGTGTAATGTGTGACCTATGTTGTGTCTTTGTTAAAACTCTTTTGGACCAGCTGGAGCCGAGACGAAAGAGTCTCGAAAGAGTAAGAGTGACGTAAGATGGTGAACAGTGCATTACAATAGTCAAGACGGGAGGTGACGAAAACATTAATGATTTTTTCCAGATCTTGGAAAAGCAATAAAGATTTCATTTTGCCAATGTTTCTTAGTTGAAAAAAACATGATTGGACCACTTTTTTTTACATGCAATTCCAAGTTCATGTGTTGGTCAAAAAATACTTGCTTATCATTTGCCACTAGAGGACCAATACACTGCTGTATTTTATCAGAGATGCTCTCTGGGCCTATAATGAGGACTTCAGTTTTGTCAGGGTTAAGTTGGAGAAAGTTATCGCACATCCAGTCCTTCATAGCTGTTAAGCAGTCTTACATAGTTGCGAGCTTACTGAGGTCACATGGTTTAAATGAGAAATACAGTAGTGTATCGTCCGCATAATAATGGTAAAAAATACACTTAATACGACAAAATTAATAAACAAAGGGGAAGCATATACAAGGAGAAAAGAATAGGACCAAGGATTGAACCCTGGGGCACACCACATTTCTAACCACTGCATACTGGGAACACCCCACCAGACCATTTGGAGATGATCTGACCCAGCCGTCTAGCCATCACAATTTGGCCCTTCTGCGCAGGCTTACCAAACCTTTCAGACATGGATGTTAACTTCAGGTTTTTCCATTCAGATTCAATACTACACGTAGGTTTACCACACTACCAGCTAATCTAGGGATTGACCCTTACAAAATCAACCGTTTTAAATTATCAACTTTTCAGTAAAGTACACCAGTCTAAGTTATATACAGAATAGTTGTGTAGGTCTAAAGGAGAGGCACTAAGAGCACTATCTACTATTTCAGAAAAGAGCCATATATCGCCTTCTTTACCAGTACAGTCAGATTCAGAATCAAGAAAAAGCGTGGGTCAGAGTAGGCTTTCAAGTGTATTCGGTACAGTTAAAAAAGGCATGTTTCACCTCAAAACCTTGAATAACTTTCTTTGGAGGAAGTGACAGAACTAGATGTAGAAGCAACTTTTATAGTACTGGTCAATATGTTACCTTTTTGGAGTATGTGTAGGCATTGTTATTGTTAGTCCTTGCCAAGATTTTCTTAAATAATTAGCATAACTACAGTTCGCTAAGGTAACTCCCAAATACACAAGCCAGCTACATGACTATGGTTTGGGAATGTGAAGAAAGAAAACAACGGGTTGAATGATTGACCCGTGGTCTGAACAAACAATCTATTCCTTGGTAGTTGCCGACACTCCCGACTGATCCACTGAAGCCAAAAGACAATCCTGCACAACTAAATTGACCACAATCATGTACATTTTGTCAAACAGCTCATCTATCAGCACTACTGTGCTTGTTAGTTTCGCCTATCCTACACTACAGTAAGTGAAGTAGAATGAGTGTACAGCTTCGACTTAAACCACTATCTTCAGTGGTATCCTGAGTTCTCCTAGGGAATACCATATTGTGTACTAACTGCATGGGTTGAAATTCGGACTAGTGGTCTTATATTTCAACCTGACCGTCTCTTTCCTGTGCTTTCTTCAGTCTATCATTGGAATACAAAAAGTTAAACAAAATAAATATAATCCAAAAACTAAAAACCGTGAACTCAAAATTTTAGCCCCTCTGACCCCTTTTTCATAACAGGTCAAAACCAAACACTCTCACCTCCAATCCAGCATCTGTTATGGTGGACCTCTTCAGGCTCACCGACCTGACACCCTTCTTGGACAGTGGATAGTTGTCTATGAACTCGCAAATGTCCAGGTCTGACACACCAACAAGGCAGAAAGCCTGGAAGCCACGCAGGGCAAAAGCCTGCAAGCTGACAAACTCCTTCTCACCACTGGGCAACAATGCATACAGCTCCTTGGCATGGAGGATGGGTGTCACACCTTCCCAAAACTTGGGCTGGTAGAGCACCTTGCGCCAGGTCTTGCACACCTGCGCCAGCACGCACTTCTCTGCTGTGGTGAAGTACCAGAGCAGCCGGTTCAGAAGCTTTTCGTCCAGCACCAGTTGACGTTCCAGCAACAAGGGCTTGGGCAGTATAAGGGGCAACTGGCGCAGCACCGGCTTGAGGACTGCCAGGGGGTTTCCAGGGTCAAGGTCCGAGCCCAGCAGTGAGGCTGCCAGTGGGGGTAAAGAGGGGTTTAGTGTGTCCAGGTGGTGGTGGTGATAGGGCAATGAAGAGGGCGGAGGGGGTAGGACAGAGGGCACCGAAGAGGATTGGCAAAGGCGATTCTTAGCGGCAGGTGTGCCCTTAGTGATGCTGGCGCTGCCTAAGCAGTTAGGCTGGCTGGGGGGCAGCTTGACCATGCCGTTGCGAGTCACGCATGAAGACTTGAGCTCGCTGGGGGTGGACATGTTCAACATTGGGAACCTAAACAAGGGAGAAAGAAGGAGAGATGGTCAGTCACTGTGACACTGCAGGAGGAAGACAGAATAAGAAAAGCAATGATCAGCATACACATGTTCAGTACAAAATACTTTGTAAGTTTGCACAATTGTGCATTTTATTTCTTTAAATATTCTGAAACTCAATAAATCATACACAAACGTAGAAAATGAATTCAGCAGTGAAAGGCAAATTATAATTTGAAAATAATAATAAATAAATTAGTTTCACTTAAACAATAACACATTTTTTTGGAGGAAATGTTTCAAATTACACTTGATAAGGTGTAATAATATCAATAATGCCGTAATCCAAAATGAACATTTCAGAAACCAACATACAGAAGGCATTGATAATTGATAATGTCATTGATAAAGTCTAAACGACTGCCGACAAAAACTTTATATTTGTGTCCTCTCCAGCAGTTTCACAACACTATGCATCGCAATTTTCCCGACTACAGCGTTATAGAGCGCTTAACATCGAGTTAACCACGAACATAACTTGCAGTTTAGAGATGCAGCGTAATTGCTATGACAACATACCTTGGGTAAAACTTACCCACCTTTTATAGTATGGGTTAATCGGGAAGTTACCCCCGATGTCACCAAGTTACTCCCGAACTTACAGGGTAAGCCAGTTACCTCACTTCGTAGAATAGGCCTCTGATATGTCATTGGGGATTTAAAGTTAATACTTTAATTCCTGCATGTTTTGTTTATTTTAGCCCACCACATCTCCAAAAGGCCCAACGGGGAGCTCTGACATCTTAGGTCCACATGTACACTGGTATTTTTTTAAAGGGGGGGTCCACATAAGCACTGTTTAAAAAATCTACATCAACATTAAAATGGAAAAACAGGCTGTCAAGAGTATGCAAAACCAACAGGCGGCGAAAACGCCATGTCAGCCAAGGAGATAACGGTGCACACTCCGACATCAAACAAAGGAAAGGTAGTAAGACATTCCAGAAACGCCGCTAACAGTTCCAGTGCTGGAGGAGAAGCTGAGACGTTCCAGAGAGCCGCGAACAGTTCCAGTGCTGGAGGAGAAGCTGAGACGTTCCAGAGTGCCGCTAACAGTTCCAGTGCTGGAGGAGAAGCTGAGACGTTCCAAAGCGCCGCTAACAGTTCCAGTGTTGGAGGAGAGGCTGAGACGTTCCAGCGCGCCGCTAACAGTTCCAGTGTTGGAGGGGAACTGAGACGTTCCAGAGCGCCGCTAACAGTTCCAGTGTTGGAGGAGAAGCTGCATCTCCACCCTTTGCTGCCCAAGCATGTCACCTTACAGAGGCCATCCAGTAGTGGGGTCTCTGCTGGCTCTCCGCTCGGTCCCATTATTCTGTTACAGGGCTCAGGCATGATGGACCCAATGCAGAGATAAACTAACAATAAGGCAAGTTAACAGAAGTAAGTAATGATCAGATTTCATCCAAATTTAAAGGCTTTGACTACCAACAAGGTCTACTATTGGGAGTCTTTTTACTTCTTTATCCTCAGCTTTTCTCCTCAATTTTCAGAGGGGGGGGGATACAATTCTGACAGTTATCATGATGTACCTTTTCATTGCTGACACCTCGTCAGATATTTTACCATCCCGCTTGATCACGTTTAGCAATTCGACCACTGCCTAGTTCTACAAGCACATATGGCAATAAACTGGTCAAAATAGGTCCTGAAATTGCTGAAATTTGTTAATCATATTTTTACGGAAAAATAGATGAATTGGCAGCTAGATTAAAATTTGTATTTTTATTGTACACAATCGGCTGTGGCAGCTTACTTACTTCAGTCCTTCTAGCCACAGCTGCTATTTCAGTGGAGCAATTTAAACTAAATCATAATCAAATAACTATGTAAAAAATATGTTTGTCTATAATTAAAGACATACCTTGATTGAACAACCAATTACTGAATAAGTTTAATGGTCATCTGAAAGTGATCAGCATTATTTGAAAGCTAATACCTTGTAATTTCGTAAGGTGTGCTAATTTGTTGTGTTGGGACAATTGCACATATAAAACATACACTAGGCCTAAGTGTTCATCATATTTCAATTTATCTTTAAAATGCAACAAATCAATAATTTACAATATCAGATATTTGAAACTGGACATTCATTGAACAAGATGTCTGTCATGTCTGGGCAAACTTTTGAAAGCTAGTGTTCCCAAATGCAAATGTACCTGCTTAACACTAAACCAAATTTACCTGCTTAACACTAAACCAAACGTACCTGCTTAACACTAAACCAAATGTATCTGATTAACACTAAACCAAATGTACCTGCTTAACACTAAACCAAATGTATCTGCTTAACACTAAACCAAATGTACCTGCTTAACACTAAACTGAAATCTGTGTGCACTTCTGGCTGTCTCGCCGTGAGTGGGGCGGTGGGATTATGCACACACATTTTACTAAACTAATCTAGCAATCCCTCCTATCCATTCAAAGAGAATCTCATAAACCACAGACTAAACTAATCTAGCAATCCCTCCTATCCATCCAAAGAGAATCTCATAAACCACAGACTAAACTAATCTAGCAATCCCTCCTATCCATTCAAAGAGAATCTCATAAGCCACAGATCTTTTTTAGGTAGATAGTTGTGTCTCACATGTAGAGCATGAATCATATGTGATACTTGTCAGCTAGTTAAAAAATAAAGATAACGCTAGGAACTGGCTCGGCCAGTAGCCTATTAGATTACTGATTTGTTTTCAAGGGTTAGGGTTAGCGGGGGTATATACTGTATATACATTGCATATTTATTTCAAGGCATTTAGATCCTTATTCAATAGAGCAGTGTTTCTGTAAAAACTTTTTTTAAACTACATTAGAGCAACACATTTGCTCTGGGCGCACCTGTTTTGCTCTGTATATAAGCCCTGCCTTTCCATGGTTTGACTACCTTTGGAGGTAAAACAAAGGAGTGCTCGCCTGTTAACTTAATTTTTTTGTCTTTGACTCAGTTTTACTTTAAAGTCTGCTTTTGGGTCCCAATCCTAGTTAGCCCGTAGTAGAGAAGTACCCAGCCGGGAGAGTTCAATAAGTCCTCATATTCAGTAGAATATAATACCATTCTGAGCATACGAGAAAGTACTCAATTGTTACGAAGAGGCTGAATCTGTATTAGTCCAACACAAAATTCAGAAATTTCATACAATGCCTTACAATGTTCAACTTCATTCCATCAGACCAAACGTTTTAGTTCTATTTTGAATTATTGAATAACAATAATTATTGTGAATTATGCAGTTCAGTTAGTTGAATACTATTTGTATTTTCCGTGTAGACAGGTAAAAAGCCTGCCTTTTTGCCTTTGTATTAACTTAGTTAAGATCTATATCAACTTCTACGTGCTTCAACTCTCCCTTTCTTACTAAGAATCTTAGGTTACAGCAGCATCTAAACACAGCCTAAGCATAACATGATGATGATTCGCTGGAGCTGGAAGTTAACACCCGCTATCTGTCAAATGTGGATAGACTTACACACTGCAGGGTAACTTTGTCAGCTATACCAGCAATGCTGGCCACTAGACAAATGAGCATTCTGCACCTAAAAAAATATTAACTTAAATACGAACACTAAATTAACTACAACTTAGCGTAATGTAGCCTACTGCTCTGATTGGGCTTTGATGGAAACTGTAACGTCGATGACTTGCAGAGACAAACTGTAGAGGCAGTCAAAACCACTTCTAATAAGAAACTACCTACAGCTGCTTTAAATACCAAACACCAAATATCCTAATGCAAAGGCAGATTGGTTTTGCTGTTGCACTCATTCTCTGCAGAGCATCTCATAATACTTAATAATAATACTGATTTAACTCAGTAAGAAAGTATTAACTTAAAAGAAATGAAAACTAATACTTTAGTTCTTCTGGGAGAAAGATAGTGTGAGAAAGAGAAAGAGAAAGTGGCCTGCAGATTGCTTGCACTCATACATCATTAGGCCAAAATTTGTGATAAGGATATCTATTTGTAAATATGCTACTAAATATCAAGATTGTGATCAGTATCAACCCCCTAGCACCCCGATATATCATCTAATACATTTCTTAGTTTTTTGTATCATAATGTGTGTTTGGTTCACCTTTAAAACATGTGCCAAGTGAGCAGGGGCACCTGTATTGGAACTAAAGTTCTCAATGGGACAAAAAACTCAAGCCGGCCGGACCAGGCCAGTAGAGCTGTGAACCAAACTGATTGTTTAGTGGGCCTTAACATACTTGTCTTGTGCACGGCAGGCAGAAAGCGCAGCAGATATATAACATATAGCCTATGTATGTACGTGTGTGTATGTGTATATACAGTATATATATAACATATAGCCTATGTATGTATGTATGTGTGTGTATGTGTATATACAGTATATATATAACATATAGCCTATGTATGTATGTGTGTGTGTGTATGTGTATATACAGTATATATATATAAAATATAGCCTATGTATGTATGTATGTGTGTGTGTGTATATAAAGTATATATATATAACATATAG
>JAVQIZ010219973.1:0-11785 GCA_036023535.2 Galaxias brevipinnis | reverse complement strand
AAACGCAGGGCAAAATCTCAGAGTCAGGTTCAGAAGGCTAGGTAGTTTACCGGGGAACAGGCGAGGAAGGAAAGTCCAATTCGGGCTGAGTCGGCAACGGGAGATCCAAACAGTGAATGTGGGAAAGTCTGGCATGAGAACAGCAAAGAACAATCTGGCAGTGAGTGTGTGGAAAACTGGACACTTAATAGTGGCAGAGTCAATGACAATCAGATTTGTGTGCAGGTAAGCAGCAGGTGTGTGATTGTCCTGATTGCAGCGGTGCAGAGTGAAGCAGGGGCGTGGCAGAGTCAATGAATGACCTGTAACTGGTGGTGTAACTGGTGGTGCAATCTGTGACAGATTGAGGTCCTCCTCCTCCGACAACGAGCCTTGTTCCTCCGGAGACTCCGGAGCAGGGAAGGGCGAGATCGCCCGGGATGCCCTTCCGGAAGTAGACGTGGACCTCACCGGTTGATCGGGATGTTGATGGTGGAAGGTCTCGATGAGCTGGGGGTCGACGATGTTCCGAGCAGGGATCCACGACCTGTCCTCCAGACCGTATCTCTCCCAGTCAACAAGATACTGGAGGCCCCTCCCCCTGCGGTGGGACTGCAGCAGGCGACGGACCGTGTAGACCCGGCCCCCATCAACGAAGTGTGGAGGTGGTGGCAATGGAGCTGCAGACACCAAAGGACTCTCCCGGACCGGTTTCACCTTGGAGACATGAAAAGTGGGTTGGACCCTCATGGACCAGGGAAGCCACAGTCTCACCGCAGCGGGGTTGATGATCCTCTCGATTTCGAATGGACCAATGAACCTGGGTGCCAGCTTCTTGGACTCCACCCGAAGAGGAAGGTCTCTGGTGGACAGCCATACCTTCTGGCCGACCTTGTAGGTGGGAGCTGGGGTGCGACGTCTGTTGGTTGCGGCAGAGTAGCGGTCAGCAGCACGCAGCAGGGAAACTCGTGCTCGGGCCCAGGTACGACAGTATCGGCGGATGAAGGACCGGACAGACGGGCAGGATACCTCCTCCTCCTGGGCAGGGAAGAGAGGAGGCTGAAAACCGTAAGCACATTGAAAGGGGGAAAGACCAGTAGCCAAGCTGAGCGGCGTGTTGTGGGCGTACTCCACCCACAAGGGCTGACGAGACCAGGAGGAGGGGTTCTGAGAAGCCATGCACCGCAGGGCCGTGTCCATCTCCTGGTTCTTCCTCTCCGTTTGGCCATTTGTCTGGGGATGAAAGCTGGAGGACAAGCTGACCTTAGCCCCCAGCATCTTGCAGAACTCTTTCCAGAAAATGGATGCAAACTGGGGACCTCGATTGGAGACCACATCAACTGGTAGAACATGGAGCTGGAACACGTGTTGGAGGATGACCCTTGCAGTCTCCTTGGCAGATGGTAGCTTCGGGAGAGGGATGAAATGTGCCATCTTACTTACGATCTACCACCGTCAAGATGGTGGTGTTGCTGTCTGACGATGGCAGATCAGTGACAAAGTCCAGGGAGATGTGGGACCATGGGCGATGAGGCACAGGCAGAGGTTGCAGGAGTCCGGCAGGAGCTTGATGCAACGGCTTGTGTCAGTTACAAACCGGGCAGGCATTGACGTAACCCCTGGTGTTCTCCTCCAACGTGGCCCACCAAAACTGCCGTTGGACAGCATCCTTCGTCCTCTGGATGCCGGGGTGACAGGAGAGGTGGGAGTCATGGGCCCACCTGAGGACGTCCCCCTCAGAGTTTGGGGAACAAACAGGCGACCCTGGGGACAGGTGCTGGGGCCGGGCTGGTCCTTCAAGGCGGCCCTCACGCTCTCCTCAATCTCCCAGGAAACCGCAGCAACTAGGCATAGCGCAGGGAGGATGGGGTCGGACCCCGGAGCAGGACCCTCTTCATCCAGGAAACGTCTGGAAAGTGCATCAGGCTTGACATCGCGGGAACCAGGACGATAGGAGAGGGTGAAGTAAAACCGTGTAAAGAAAAGTGACCATCTGGCTTGCCTGGAGTTAAGTCGCTTGGCTGTGCGAATGTATTCCAGGTTCTTGTGATCAGTCCATACCAGAAAAGGAAGCTCAGTCCCCTCGAGCCAGTGTCGCTACTCCTCCATGGCCAACTTCACCGCGAGGAGCTCCCGGTTCCCAATGTCGTAGTTCCGCACCGCGGGGGTGAGTCGACAAGAGAAGAAGGCGCAGGGATAGAGCTTCTGGTCGGCTGCAGCGCGCTGGGATAGGACAGCTCTGACCCCTACTCCCGATGCATCGACCTCCACCACGAACTGCCGATCTGGATTTGGAGATGACACATTCCAGAGCAAAGGCTGTCGTCTTGGCTGGATGAGATTCTTGCTTATCGTTTGAGGACGTACCAGAGCACGGCATTCAACCTTGTTCACGTGTACATTCTCATTGGTCTTCCTATTCGTAACAGAGGCAGCACCTTTCGAGCAAAACTCAGCGTGGTATTCATCCAGCACATCCTGGACCTCTTCAGCAGACCACTTATCGAATGTCTTCGACCTGAATGTCATGGAAAGCTCTCCGGATGAACAATTCCTGACAAACATACGTGTCACTTCTAGGATGGGGCAGTCTAGTGTTTTACCTTGTTATTTGAAGCGGTCAGCAGCGATATCCGCAGCCTGATTGAGTCTCAGCCAGTAGTCATATGCATCTTCACCACCCTGCGGTAGAGTAGTGTAGAAGTCTGCCAGGGGAAGGGGTGAACAGTGGACTGAGACAAAATGCTTACGTAGGAGACTATAGATGGCCTCAGGATTCTCAATGACATCAATGCCACTGTTCCTCATTCCAAACTTCACAACATCTTTTGCTTTGCCTCTGAGATGAGTGAGTATTTTGTCTGCCTGGTGCTCTACTTTAATATTTGCTTTTTTGTGTAACACCTCATTATGTCCACCCACTCATGCACATTCACTGTCTGTGTTCTCTCCTCTGAAAGTTGGAAGCTCCTTCACCTTCCTGTGAGGTACTAATTGGACTTTTGACAGGTCCAAATTCTGTGTGGATGCGTTAGTGGGTGTGTCATGCATGGGAATAGTGCTAGGTGTGGGTACCGTATGTGCTGGGCTGAGGTGTGCAAGTATGCTATCCGCCTGCTGCTGCTGACCAACACCCCTTTTTATATCACTCATTTGACTCACTACGTCAGGTAACTGGGAAGTAGAGATTGGGGTGGACGTATCAGTATGCTGTGAGCTCTGTGCATGCTCAATGTGGTGGCTCTGAGAAGAAACCCTGTCCCCACTAACTGAAGGGGCCTCAGCGACATTCTGACCATCTCCCACTACATGAACGTCCCCTCCCCGACCAGGACCGTCAAACCCCAACACCATTGGGATCCCCCTACCTCTACCAATGCTAGCGCCAAATGGCTTAGTGGAAAACACTTGCCCATAGCTCATGTCTAAATATCATTCAGCAAAACAGTATAAAACAAATACAACAAAAAAAAACTAGTAAAGAAAAGCTTGGTGCAAAAAAAAAAAACAGATCACAAATAATAAGTGAGTTATGTCAAGCAACGCGCTTCCCACCAGACGACATGTAGAAGCCATCCAGCAGAATGGTCCCGGGTCATGGAGAAGAACCAACTTCAAATCAACAAGTCACGGCACCAATGTGACGGGTCACTAGCAGGACACCACACTACTGTCGCCTCTACACATCATCGGGACAACCAGGGGGATCAAAGCTTTCTTTATTGCTGGACACAATGGATCAACGGTTACAGCACAGGTTCGGGATTGAACACTCTCCAATATCAAATCAGTCTGGGGCAAAACACACAAATACTTGAATGTAAAATAGTGCGTACAAATTCTAATTAATGTCAAACTCAATTAATAACAGAAATGCATAACTGGTGTGTGTGTGTGTGGTAAAACAAAACAACAGGAAATACATTTTACAACTTGTGTGATCATATAGTGTTTAGGCTGCATTATAATCATATCTACATGACATACTTTTCAACATGCTAGTAAAACTATGTTATCCATTTCACAGTATCAAATATTATAACAGTTAGGAATACACGTATTATTACAACTCGCTGCAAACGCAGCACTCGTGCACAATTTATGGCTAGTCTACAGGCTATCACACTTGACTGCAAGCCAGCTAAACTAACGCAAACCTTTTTTTTTATAGATACTCAGATATCTCTCACAACATAAACAATTCTGTTCGATAGAACATTAAAAACAGATGCAAATAAATTCTACAGATATTACCTGGTACAAAGTATGACAGTGGATCGATGGTTACAGCACAGGTTCAGGATTGAACAGATTTGAATCTCTAAATACACGTAAAACACAACTGTTAGCATTGGCTAGTGCCACATTAAAATCTGCTCTTTACAATCTTCTAAAACAATTTTAAGGGCTACATAATTCATCAACTGAACTCAACATAGTTTACTTAAATCACCTTAAGTACATTGCATGAGAAAATGTGGCATATCTGTACTTAATAAATCGTACATTTTCCCAAACCTCCCAAAGTGCACGACTTATCCAATGTCAATCAAATCAGTCTGGGCAAGTGAATCGCAGGTACCACTATAATAATAATAATAATACATTTAATTTATAGGTGCCTTTCTAAACACCCAAGGTAACCGTACAATACATATACAATAAAAACAGCGCAATATACAATTCAGGATGCAATAAACATAGGACAGAGACATGGGAATTGAGGCAGAGGACATTAATGAACATCACAAGATTACAAGGGTAAAGGGTATTAAACAACAAACACATTAATTATGTCAGCTTTTCAAATGTTGTACAACATAAAACAATTAAGCACAAGGCTTCCTCAAATAGAATGGTTTTTAGGCCTGATTTAAAAGTGGATCGAGTCTGAAGCTTCCTCAGATGGTCTGGGAGGGCAAACCACAGACAGCTCTGCAGTACCGAACGCTCAGATGCCGCAGAGACGTTAGGAACTGCGTCGGCAGCAGATGCACTTTCTCGTCATGACAGAGGGGATAGAGCGCTCCGACCAAGGAAACAACAATCGTCAGGAAACTCTGCAGATGCAGCTGGGCCGGTGAGGAAATCCAAAATTCGCTGCAGTTCAGAGTGTTGTAGCCACTAGCAGCAGCTGAGAGAATGGGCACTCTGGTGCCATGCCAGTCCGGTGCAGCATTGTACAGTAGTGAAGTCCTGTTTGCTAACTAGCCTGTTAGCCTAGCAACCACAAAAACAATTCCTTGCCAACAACACCTGCTTACCGGGGATAAGGCCCCCTTTGCTTTAAAATAGCGGGGAAAAAACCTTTACAGCAAAACACAAAACACACTACAAAAAACAAAACCAGCACAAATGTAAACAAAACAAAACGGAATTACAAGAAATCTGACAAAAATGCTGAGGAGAAGCGGCGAACAAGCGACGCCAGCATCCTCTATTTACAGCGTCGCCATAGCAACTATGTCACACCGTACAACCTACCACTAGAAGGCGTAGTTTAGATACATGTTAGCAATAATTTAACTAAACAACAGTTCTACTCTGTTACACATGGTCGTGGAGCATTTGGATTTTGTACAAGTAAACATAGATTGTCAGAATCAACCCTTTCGGAAGAAGGCAAATTAGTGACAGAACAGATATGTAAAAATTACGAAGATAACTAAACAGCAAAAGAAAAAATGATAAAAAAAAAGAAAGCTCAAATTGTTGATGAATCAAATGCAAAACCAAAAATTACGCTATAGACTCTCTCCAGACAGAAACTGAGAGGATGATATCAGGAAGCCAACTTAGAAATCCTAACATAAAGAGAGCTCTTCTTTTCCACAATGAGAACTTGCGATTAGAAAACAAACTCCTGTTTCACGGAGATGAGCAACTGACAAATCAAGTCAACAACTGACATTATCAGGGAAGATTTTAAAGAAGTATCACCTTCTTCATAAGATCCGCCAGTTTGGTTTGACATACAAGTTAGTAAGTGAAAAGAGACAGACAGCATCGAAAAAGCCAACGTTTCTGCAGGGTATCAGCCAGACTGTTCAGGAGTTCTTTGTGAACTCTTCTCGCATTACAACAGATAATACTGACACCCTTACAAGGAACAAGATTAATTCTTTACAGCCTGAGCCCAAAAGTTCTGAAATTCCATTCTGTAAAAAAATATGGATTTACCATGCGTACATCTTTGCTGTGTTTTCATATTACATCACACATTTAAAGTTTATACACCATATTGAAGAGAAGATCTAGTTCTTTCAATTTATATAAATATATATATGATTATTTTAGGGTAATCATCCTGTCTCCCAAAGCTTTTGCACACCAATTTCAATAAAAAATATTATTTCTCCGCCATACTTCATCATAAACCTCAAATAATAAAACATTTTTATTCAAGATAGAGAAAAAATTTGAGCATATGAAATGTTTACAATTTCCTGGGTAATTTGGAATATAAATTAAATTAATTATATAATTTATTGTAAAAAAAAAAAGGTTATGACCATTCTAGTGATCAGTGTGAAAACGGCAGATGGAAAACAACAACTTAAAATGTTATCCTAATGATACATTTCAGACCATCGGTCCTCCTACTCTTTATGGCCAACAGTATTAGTAAATTAAGAATATTTCTGAAAATAAACCAAACACAACCACTGAAATATACATTTTATGTGGTCAACAAATCACACACTTTATTTAAATGAACAACTTTGAGACTGCAAGGTAAAAAAAAACTATCTGGAAAAACAGTTTTTCAAACCTATTGAAAATTATTCCATTAATTATATATAAATATATACAGGGGCTTGGGCTGTGTGGAATGATGACATAGGCACAGGAGGCTTAGGAGTGTGCAAGGATATTTCCCTCAAACCTATACAGTAGCTGTAGACTGCACAGACTGACGCACACTATCCAAATTAATACTGTAAGGTCACCTAGGTGTAAAGAGAGGTTTCATTTCCTATCATGATCAAAATAGGAAGGATAAGACAGTCAGGGAAGCGTTTATGCTTTCTAGCTGACTTAGGACCTGTGCGAGAATGGGTAGCCACATCCAAAATTATAGGGGGTAACAAAGTTACTGTATAGTGAGTATTAGTAATGTGAGAATTTTAATTGAACATATCATACAATCATACATTCCTAGTTGATGATCTCGCCTGGGGATCAGGTCCCAGCTCCTCCTCCTCCTCCAGTTGGTCTTCCTCCTGAGTTATGGCGTTTACTTAGTGCCAAAACTCACGAGCGCACAGAATGGTATTCGCGAGCAGAAAACCTTCCTCACGAGGGAGCATTTCTGATCTGCGAGCGCACAGAATAGTATCCGCAAGCGGAAAAAGCATCCAAGCGCTCTCTTGACCCTCCGTACCGCTCGCAACTGCTCAACACTCACACGCTAGTCATCGAAGGCTCGCTCGATCCCCTGCGTTCGCAATTGCTCAACCCTCGCTTGCGAGTCAATTTGACTTTTGGCACTTAGGGGCGGGGATTGTGGCTGATGTCTCCTCTCTTTTTGTGGCTATTTCCAATTATATGAATATATATGATAATTTTATGTTAATCATTCCATATGAAGAAGCTTTCATAAACAAAGTTTTACAAATATATTCTTCGGCCAACATATTTTACTAAAGATCAGCGATTTACGCCACTTTGCATACAAGATGGAAAATTGTGTAAACTGAGGAAAGAGTGTATGACATTCTCACAATTATGTGGAGAATGTATAAATATAATCAAATTAGAAATAACATGTTTTGTTTAAAGGTTGTGAGCATTTTAGTGATTTGTGGGCAGTTGAGGAAAATTAAAGGACTTACAATGTTAGCTTTATAAGATCTCGTTTTCATACCACTTCTCCACAATCCTTATGTTTAGCTGTTTTAACAGAAAGAAACTACATCTACTTAAAAATACAGAAATACTAAAATATACAATATATATATTTTAAATTAAACACACTTTATCTAAATATGGGCAATGCCTTATATCATGCAACATCAGAATCCATCCATCCATCCATCCATTTTCCGCCGCTTATCCGGGGCCGGGTCGTGGTGGCAGCAGGCTAAGAAGGGTAGTCCAGACGTCCCCATCCCCAGCAACGCTTTCCAGCTCCTCCTGGAGCATCCCGAGGCGTTCCCAGGCCAGATGAGATATATAATCTCTCCAGCGTGTTCTGGGTGTACCCCGGGGTCTCCACCGTTTTCCGGCAGAGAACCATGGCCTCAGACTTGGAGGTGCTGACTCTCATCCCGACCGCTTCACACTCAGCTGCGAACCGCTCCAGTGCATGCTGAAGGTCATAGGCTGAAGAAGCCAACAGAACCACATCATCTGCAAAGAGCAGAGAAGCAATTCTGAGGTCCCCAAACTGGACTCACTCCCCCCGGCTACACCTTAAGATTCTATCCATGAAAATCACAAACAGAACCGATTACAAGGGGCAGCCCTGGCGGAGTCCAACTCCCACTGAAAACCTATTTAACTTAATTTAACTTTAATTTAACTTTGTGCTGAGTATACGGACACAACTCTCACTCCGGGTATATAGGGACCGAATGGCTCGTAGCAACGGCCCCAGTACCCCATACTCCCGCAGAACCCCCCACAGGACTCCCCGGGGGACACGGTCGTAAGCCTTCTCCAAATCCACAAAACACATGTAGACTGGATGGGCTAACTCACATGCCCCCGCCCCCGCCCGCCGCGCGCGGGGGCGGGGGTGGTGGTTCTCATTTTTAAAAAGGGGGACCGGAGGGTGTGCTCCAATTATCGGGGTATCACACTTCTCAGCCTACCTGGGAAACTTATGCCAGTGTGTTGGAAAGAAGACTCCGACCGATTGTCGAACCTCGGATCTAGGAGGAGCAATGCAGATTCCGTCCTGGTCGTGGAACTGTGGACTAACTCTTTGCCCTTGCGGGGCTGTTGGGGGTGTATGGGAGTTTGCCAATCCAGTCTACATGTATTTTGTGGACTTGGAGAAGGCCTACGACCATGTCCCCCGGGGAGTCCTGTGGGGGGTACTGCGGGAGTATGGGGTACTGGGGCCATTGCTACGAGCCATTCGGTCCCTATATGACCGGAGTGAGAGTTGTGTCCGTATACTCGGCACAAAGTCAAATACGTTCACAGTGAGAATGATACTTCAAAAACCTTCACTTTTCCTTAAATCTATTTGACTTACAGAAGCCATAATGCTGCGGTACCTGTCCTGCACCAGGGACCATTTGGCCACCAGTGTCAATAAGTTGGCAGAAATATGCACCATACATACATTTGGAATATATCTTACAGTCAGAATGTATTTAGCATAACAATATATAAAAAATTTGGCTGTTGAAAAAAACTGGTAGCTCCGAACCGGGCCCAGAAATGCCTTGGTGGAAAAGGATATCACCCTTTCATGAGTGGGGAATCCTTACAAAAAATTAGCAAGAAGCTGGAACTATCTGTTTTTATGTGATCAGCATGACGCAATCATACACTATTATCACAAAGTCATATTCTTATAATTAGATTATTGCGTCAGCATAATCGGGACTACTGTCTGATGATGAGATTACTATTGACTGCAGGAACAGAGTAGTGAAAGATAATCTTTTTTCAGGTGGTATCCTTACAGAGTTGGCAGAAAGCGACTGCTGGAATAGGGAATAGGATTAGGTATATCTGCAGAGCGTCATATACCAAGCCTGCAGGAACAGAGTAGGGAGAGATTATCTTCTTTTCAGGTGGTAAGTATCCCTGCAGAGTTGGCAGAAAGCACCTGCAGGAATAGGTAATAGGGATAGGTATAGGGACATATCAGTTTAATAAACTTTTTTTAAATCTGGCCATGCCGAGAGTGGATATAGACGTCATTGCTCACCGTTAAGCTTCTGGAGGTGTTGTGGGCTCAAATTAACAAAACATCCGGGATGGAAGGTGCCCACTTGAAAACCCCAATGACACATCTGCTCTCAACCTAAGTCCATTCTAACATATAGGCTTTTGAAGTGCTCATCTTGGAGAATGGCATTAATGGTTATTATAACATCTTATCCTGTGTAAACTGAAATGACTCGTCTAACATTGCGAACGTTAGTTACCATTTTGCAAACGATTATAACAGCCCCTTATTAACCAAAGTTTCATAGTTCCATTTGAATCATAAAAGATCAACATATATCATTTAATTTAGAGTAACGTAATTTAATTGCGTGGGATTAATTAACAAAATTATTTTATTTGGGTAACATGAACTTAATGTTTTTGCGTTGAACTAACATATTACAATTGTGTGAAACCTGTTGACAAAATAAATGTAATTCAAGTCAACAAGAAATTCTTTTCAGTCTACTTGGAACCATATTTGTGTTTTGTTCTCTGACTTTGTCATGTAAAGTGCATTTATGAGCTTTTATGAAATGCATTATACTATAATTTTTACTTGAGAAGGGTACGGAGCCCCTAAAGTCCCGAAAGGCAGTATTTTTTTTATCTTGTGCGCTCAAGTTATTATCTGGTGCGCACAAGTTATCTTATTAGCTTATGTTATGATACTAGCTTGCTGCAAAACAAACTTTGAACAAGCATTTACACTGAAGAGTCTAGGGATGGGCATTTTAGGCCATATCACTATTCGAATATTCTATAAAAAATATTTCGGGTAATCATTTAACCGAAATAAAGATTACATATAAAAAAAATATGTATATATATATATATATATATATATTTAGCCTGTTATCCGCTTATTAAGTTGTGACGTATTGTGGTATAATTAGTGTTAAAAGTACATACCTTTTTATAGTCAAATATTTGTAATCAATATTAAAGGTTAGTGGGTAAGCATACCATAGTTTACTATTAGTTTTAATTAACAAGAAGAGTAGAGATAGAGGACAGACATATGGTGAATCCTTGGCGAGCAGATGCATGTCTAGATGATAATCTATGTACTGATTGCTCCCAGGACACTTCAGGTCACCAAATGGAGGATGAACAGAGAAGGAGTGCAGGAAGTTGAGAGCAGTAAAAGCCAGCATGGTAGAAAATCCTTGATTATAACAGACTCTTATAAGACTACACTGTGTTACTCTGAGAAAAGATGAACATTGTGAGGACAAAACATGCTGAGGGTGAACAGGCCAATAAAGAGAAGACAGGCCAGTGGTAAATCGGAGATTAGAGGGATAGTTACCAGTTAGGTTTCCAGGAAGGAGATGTCCTAGGGTGTTAGAGAACTAATGTGGCAGACTCACTCGGTTTTATGCTATGCCAAATAAAACCTACTATTCTGAAACTTTGGCCTTCGACTTCCAGTATTTTGTGTCTAGGGTAGTAATCTCTTCTAATTGAAAAGACAACAGTATCAACCTTCGATAACACTATTTCCGGGTCCAAGCCTCTAAGTGGTAGGCTCTGGTACTGCGTGAGCTGAGGCAATATGCCATAATATGTTATATTTGTGTTTCCATAGTTTAACTTCTGAACAATTTTATGACTTAAACACACCAGTAAAAGTAAATTGTGTGAGCAATAGCTAGGGATTTAATGTCTAATTCGACCCAGTGTCTTAGCGCGAACGACCCCGAGTTTTCATCATTTTCATCTTTTCTAATTTGTGCTAAACATTATCATCATCATCATAATCATCTTCATCCGCTTATCCGGGGTCGGGTCGGGGAGGTAGCAGTTTCAGCAGGGCTTCCCAAACTTCCCTTTCCCGGGCCACATTAACCAGTTCTGACTGGGGGATTTCAAGGCGTTCCCAGGCCAGCGTGGCGATATAATCCCTCCACCT
>JAVQIZ010219972.1:0-11342 GCA_036023535.2 Galaxias brevipinnis | reverse complement strand
GGAGGGAGAGGTTTCAGCTCAATCTTCTTGAAGTCCTCAGGGCACTCGTCCTTCAGATGGCCATCCCTTTTGCAGATGCTGCATACAACGGTTGGGGGCTGACATGACACAAAAATCACAACTGATGATGGGAAGTGCTTTGAGACTGAAACTACACAGGAAGCTACCTACTATCTAGTGGGTGTTTGTGTGTTACCGTAATTAAGCATACAATGTACCTTCCCTCCGGTGAAAATCATCCTGTCAAACATATAGTACAGGTCCTCCGGAGCGATGTAGCCCTGCTTCTCCTGCACGTGGCCCTGGTCTACCTCCTCTTCCTCACAGTCACTGTCCAGCAGGCTGTTGGGGGAGGGCGAGGCGCTGGCAGCCGTCTCAGGGGAACTCTCCCCCTCGCTTAGGACCAGGCACTTGAGACCGGTGTCCAACATCGCCTCCTTCTTCTTTTGAGATGGTTCCAAACCGTCTTCCTCACTCTCCGCCTCATCCTCCTCTTTTGACTTGTGCCGCGCCGAACCAGAGCTTGGAGCTTGCCCATCTTTCCCGTCAACCTCCTCGGTCTTCGAGGCCACAGCTGCCTTCTTCAAGTCCTGCTTGTCCGTCTTTTTCGCTGCGACGTAGCCATTCTTGCTCTGAGGACAGGCAAAGTATTTGTAGGCGGTGCGGAAGCGCTCCTGAATGTACTCAAAGACCATCTGGCTGTTAAGGCTTCGTGCCACGTTCCTCTTCAGAGCAAAGGGATCTGACAGGATTGGAAGCAAAAGGAAAAGGATGGAGACCGTTGAGTGTCATTGCCAAATGGAAGACGTTGAGGTATAGAGCCAGCCTCGTAGGGGTCTCTTACCCTCTATGGCGAGCCTACGTCGGGGCCAGTTCTTGGCCTCCCTGGAGAGGAACTCCTTCAGGCGGATGCTGATGATGTGCTCCTCCAGAGCAAATTCCAGCGTGTAGAAGCGAAGCAGCTCCAGCCACAGCTGTCCCAGCGGGGCAGCATTTCTCACGTTGAGGGTCAGGTTGGTCTGTACGGAAAGAACGAGTAGGATGTAAGGTGGTGCAGGCATTGCTTGTGTAATTCAATGAGCCGTCAACATGAACAAAATGGGATAGGAGACATGTATAAATGATGTGCTAATGTTTTCCATGGGTGCTGGGGCGTGCCGAGTACTTACCAGTCCCTCTCCATACTGACTGGTGTCCGGTTTCTTCTGCTCTGCCTTGGGCTTGCCATGCTCCCCCCGGCCGTCTCCTCGGCCCTCTGTAGCACTGACAGGTCTGTGCTCCCATCTCACAAATATGTCCAGCCTTATTCCAGTTAGGTGGTACTCATCCACATGCTTAAGGTCAAAGCCTTCGATCTATTGAGAATTTTTTTTTTTACTAGATATGCTACAAAAGACTGAGCAGAAAGACTAACACTTTACCGCTTAAGTAAAGTATCCAGAAAACTTGCTTCTAGAATCCATACGTTCACTTACCCAGGACCCAAGATATACTGGGAGGATGGGCTCCTTCCTCTGTTGCAGGAAGAAGATGACCATGAGGGCAAAGGAGTAGGAGGGGATGCCACCCTCTGCCTGGCAATCAATGTGGCACAACTGCATGGAAGGAGATGGACCATTCATTTAAGTTGAAGGTAATAACATTTCTATATCTATATCTATATATATATCTATCTATATCTATATATAGATATAGATATCTATATCTATATCTATGTATATCTATATCTATATATATCTATATATATATATATATCTATATCTATATATATAGATAGATATATATATATATATATATATATAGGTCAAAACTGTCATATTTAAACCATATCTGAGTTGAAGAGTAAGAGACAGAACTTATGAATTAAAGCATCATTACCTTAGCCCAGTAGCGGAATGCCAGAACAAGAGGAACCAGTCTGGGCTCTAGTTTGGCCAGGGTAGCCAGGTGGTTCGTGGTGAGGCAGGCCACATCATTACCTGCACTCACCTTGCACATCAAGCCACTGGGAGGACACAGGAAAAGTTAGGTGCTGCTCCCCTTAACAGCACAATGTTTAGAAAAGCTTAACCAACAATTATTTTCCACAGACGTTCCACACGTTTTTTTACTATCGGTGGCACAGGTAAAATAAATCATAATTCTGTAAAAATGCTAAATTACACAACTCATTAACAGATATGGATAACACTAACCTGTAGACATCTAGGCAGTATACAACTGGAATTTTGGCATGGAAATCAGACTCAACTTCAGAAAATTGAGCTGGAAAAAGAGATTGTGTTTGTCATCAATAAGACAATATTGGACGAAGCAAGTTGTTTTTTTCACTTGCAACTACGAGATCAAGGAAAATATAGCTTGAGAAAAGTAAGTGTCAGTATGCAAGCCTCTGGGTCATTGAGTCACGCATCGTGCAACAAGCCTAATCCACTATTGCTATAAGGCTAAATACTTACTGCTGTTCTTCAGGATTTCCAACACCTGGATCAGAACATCTGGTTGAGTCATCTGAAAGAATACAACCAACAGCCATTAGATGGAAGAAAAGCATTACACATTGGCAAACTGAATGGCGAATATTTGTGGGTGAAACTTACAGTGGAAGGGTAGGTGACATCAATGTTTATGTCACTTGTCTTGAAGGCAAATCGGGTGAGACATGAGCCATAGAGACGAAGGGAGCAAGCTGGAAAAGAGAAACCATGACAATTTGCACGCAGACCACCACGCTTTTGAGCAACAGCGATCGCTTCGGAATTGAGCTTAGGTATTATATTGTATTGTTGTACTTTTACTAAGGCATAGGCAAAGTAAGCCAAATAGTCGGATCAGTCTCCAGCCGAGATAGCTTCGGAAGCGTATGGTGGCGGTAAGGCTTACATGAAAGGTGCTGCTTGATGGTCTCCTCCATCCGGTTCACCACGGCCTGGCGGACCTGAAAGTCTTTCTCAGAAATCCCATGCAGCCTGGATGTCTCCTGGACAGCTGCATCCACTGCCCTAAGCTGGGCAGGGGAGGGAGGTGGCAGGGCACGCAGCTCATTCTCTTCTTGCTTCTCCTGATTTTAAAAGCACCATCAAATAAATTTTGGTTAAACTCTTCAATTCCCATACAAATGGACCCTTCTATTCTTTTGTGTTGAATGCATGTGTTGTTTTCTTGTTGTATTATGTCCCGTCAACTGTATAATCGTATATATAATATAATTTATATAATGTACTTCGCTACAAACGTGTGTGTTAGCACCAGAAATAGCAGCTGAAAGAAAGCTGAGGTAAGGCGATAGCAAAACATACCATGATGTTCTTCTTGTGTCTCTTTTCCTTGATGTGTTTGTGGGCCCCCTGTACATTCTCAATGTGTACAGAACACAGCTTGCATAAGTATTGGAAGTTTGGATACTCAGGTGACTGCTGTGGAGACAAAAGCCAATCAGTTGTAAATTGACTATCACACCTTATACATGGATATGCAAATTGGAGACAACAGAAACTAATTTGCAAACCAACCCATCTAACCTGTTCATTTGTCCAGCAGATATCAAAAGTCTTACCTTGACCAGTCTGTGGATGTAGTCTCTGTAGAGGCGATCTTCTGCCTGTCTGAGGCCTAGTTGTTGCTCTGAGGTCAATCCCCTATCCTCCATTGCTGAGCCAACCATAGATACTTCAACAACTGACTGTTCCACTAGTCCTCCAGCCTTTTCACCTGCAAAAAACAAACAGCTCTCCAATAAGCATGTGTATAAAACCAATATAACTCAAATCTCCAACAACCAGAGCAAAAGCCTATTCTTTTAAACTGAAGAGAAAATACAGTTTGGCCTAACGTTTTACAAAAATATACTTATAACAAACACACCCAGGAACTTGTCCTTCACTGGAGTTGCCTTGGAGGACTTTGCCTGCTCAATAAGGCCTTTCTCAGATCTGCTAGGCACACCTTTGGTCCCAGGATCTCTGCCCCCAGAAGGGCTCCATCCTGGAGTTAGAGATCCCCTTCTGCCAGGGGCCTGCACAGCAAGCTGTTGTTGATCTGTCAACTTTCCTTTGGTTCTCTCCCCAGAGCTGGTCCTTCCAGTGAGCCTGCGGGACTTTCCTCTGCCTACATTTTGGGGGCTACCTGAGGGAATCTTGCCAGCCCCCCGGTTTCCATGACTACTTATATTGTTTCCATCCTTTGCCGATTTGATGCTTTCCTTGATGTGGTTAGCAGAATTTCTGCTATCTTTTTGAGCGGTTATCTCTTTAATGACCTTGGAAGGCAAAGCTTTGGCCCCTCTTGCCTCACTGTGAGTGGGCTTGACTGATTTTGATAGGCTTGTGGACTCATCCATGCCTCCCGTCCTCACTCTTTATACTTGGACTGAGGAAACCAACACGTTGAGGATGACCAGGGAGGCAGAGATAAGTCAAATGGAACCTGAAATGATGAGCATGTTTCATGTTGTCTGCATGTACATATCAAGAACTAAGCTTCAACAATGCCAAACATAATGCATTTTTAAATGTAGCTTAAAAAATTCATGTCTAAGCATTTTGGAGTCACATAGAGCCCTTCGTGGACTGACAATCAACAAAACTACAGTCCATACTTCAATGGAGCTGAAAAAGCCAGAGTCAGGGAGTTTTCAGACAGGAAGCAGACCTAAAACATTAGGACCACCGGCGGGTGATATTTGTAGCTACTAAGTTGTTTACTTTAACATGACTCAAATAAGGCCTTTGTCAATATTTATATTGTGCGATTGTATAGTCTCCGTCAGTCAAGCACAGGGCTGAACTAAAAAAAAAATCCAGAAAAGAAATGGAATAATAACCACAATAAATAGTTAGCTAGCTAGCTAACTAGTAATTTACTAAATGCTATATTAAACGTTACCAGTAGGTCAGAAACCTCTTCTTGTCTTGTTGACTTGCTTGCTAGTTGTAAAACGCTAACATTAGCTTGCTCCGTGTTAGCTAACAATGTTAGTAACATTAGCTTTTCTCCGCTAATCGGTGTCAGCGACTACAGATTGCAATGACACAAAAAACTATTTTCATTGAAATCCGGACTGTTTAAGGAAATAGAAAACATGCAGTAACTACCTTATTTAGTTGTACAGATTAATATTCCGTTTAACATCTAAGAAGATCCATGTTATAGCTAAGATTATTGTTTTTCAAGTCCACGGCCCAGATCAAAACAGCAACCTCAGACGCCATATTGTGGCTCAACTCACTGCATTGTGGGAACTGGTTTATATGTGAACTGATTTGAGCGAGCCCTTATATATAACGGGGTTAGATTGATAAACAACTTCATAATTCTTTACTTGCATCGAACCAGGCTTGTAAAATATGAACACAGCTTTGTAGACCCTGAAGACATGCCAAGTACCCTATCTTAAAAAGACACAGTTGTTAAGTCGTTCAAATCTTGCATGGCGAATCCAGTAGTAAATTATGCTGCCACAGCACAGATACGGTATTATCTGAAAGCAGTGATCTCAACTAAGTTACCTTAGTTGGCACTTTGATGCTAGTACCAGGAGTGTATTATCATTAACACATTGTCCCAGTGCTGGCATTCAAAGGAGCGCTTGTTTGATATCCCTTTTAAAGTCAGGTAGATTCAGTAAGACTTTGCCCATTGCATGAACATGAATTGAACTCCACCCTCCCAGCACATTACGGACAGACAAACAAGTGAACAGCAAGCATAGTGAGTTCAAATTGCACTTCACGATCCTCAGCAGCATCTTTTAAGAGTGACCAAATATTGCTGGCTTTTTTATCACTTCTTTTTCATACCACTATTAGTCTAAACATGCTTATTGGAACGCTCACATTATTGGTTATTATATTCAACCTTATTGAAACTAAACAAAAAGATTTCTATACGTTTAAAATAGTTAACAGCAGAGGGAGACTAGTGTCTCTGGAAAAATATCGAGGTTCGGTAAGTGTGTGCTGTCTGTTCGACTGGACCGGATTTTTTGTATTGTGTTCAGTGTTGCTTTGCATGAAAACACATATGCATGTATCAAATGGAAGGTGTGTGTGTCGAGGGGAAAAACGTATAAAACAGGAACGGTTGCATCCTACTATGACTATAATTTAGCCTACGTGGCAAGTAATTCGCGAGTAGGCCTACTGTAGCCTAATGCGTGCAGCCTTTCTTCCCTGCTCAAAACTTCCTTAAAGTTAATTCCCAAATTGTTACTGTTAATCCTAATATATACATTTTCTTAAATATCTTTGAAAATCCTAGACAGACACCTAAACGTTGGACATGCATTGCAAACCTATCTCGTGCCTTTATTTCGTTTAATAAATGCATAATAAACCAGAGTAGGTTCGATTATTGCATAAATAAATGTGTCAAGGTATTTAATGCAGTCGGCATGAACTTTATGGTACATGGAATATTGTTGACTTGACACAGATAGTGATTGCTGTATGTTAACACTAGATGTCAACATTTTACTATATTTTCACTGTCTAAAATTCCGTGTATGCTTCCCTTCAAAACATGTTCTGGGTCAGCAGAAGCCTAATAGCAATTGTGTTGTTTTGCTTAATTTTTATTTCTCTGCACCTTTCTCTGTTTAACCTGTCATCAATTATGCCATACTAACATGGAATGCATGACATCCGTTGACGTATTTGTCATGTAAGTCTTTTCCCCTACTTATTGTTTGTTTATTATTACTATTTTATTTATACAGTGGTAACTGACTGAAACTAGGTCTAATTTCCAGCAGTGCCCATAGGCTAAATATAAATTACAACAATGAAACAAACAATGAAGAAAATAAAAATTTAAAATAATAAGTGCTACAATGTATGTACAACATATAAACACTCTTCAACTCCCATATCCTCCAATCAAATTTGTAATTGTTCAACTGAAACAAACTGATACATTTTCAAAACTTGTTGAACTGTGGTCGACTGCATCAAGGGACTTTAAAATAGTTGGGGCTGCTGTATGCATATATACTCAACATCATCATAGTCCATAATTGACAAGAGGATTGATATTACAATTGTCATTCTGTTTACAAGAGAAAGGCACAATCTTATAGAGCTTCCAGTCTGCTCTTCACCTTCTTTGTGAGTTCAAGCACATGAGTCTTAAATGACAGTAGTAGTTTGAAATGAAAGAAAAATGTATTTAGGTTACTATATTGTGGTCTGTGCAGGTTTCCCTTGTGGTTAATGTAGCCAGCGAGTGTGGCTTTACAGAGGAGCACTACACAGATTTGCAGCAGCTTCAGCGGGACTTTGGACCATATCACTTCAACGTGCTGGCATTCCCCTGCAACCAATTTGGACAACAGGAGCCTGGCAGTGACAAGGAGATAGACAGCTTTGTGCGTCGTGTCTATGGAGTGTCTTTTCCTCTTTTTAGTAAGATTGCTGTGATCGGAACAGGAGCCAACAATGCCTACAAATACCTATTGGGTTAGTATGTGGTGGATCTTTGTTGACTAATTTTCTCCAGCCTCTAGTTTTTGTGTTTGTGCGTGTGTGTGTGTGTGTGTGAGAGAGAGAGAGAGAAAGAAATAAAGCATGAGTAAACATTTTAATGTATTTGGAACATAAAAAACACTACCACACTTCAATGCACACCATGCACGTATCCCTAATATTTTTTTATATATATTTCTGTAAAGTGAATACACTTATTTTGAGCTTATATTTTCCAGCCTGGTTAATAGTGGAGAGAAATGTGATACCTTTAATGCAATCCATAATTAATTCTTAATTGAATCAATGGGATTCTTCTTCTTTTATTTCCAGAGTCATCTGGAAAAGAGCCTGACTGGAATTTCTGGAAGTACCTTATTGATGTAAATGGCAAAGTAGTAGATGCATGGGGACCAAGTATTTCTGTCAAAGAAATCAGACCGAAAGTGGTTGAAATGGTTCGTCTAATTATTTTAAAGAAGAAAGAAGAGCTTTAATTTGGACTTCACATAGGCTATTACAGTATTTTCCCGCCGAAAGACACTGCCAAATCGATTTCAAAAACCAAAACAGCATTAACTTTATTTCACATCAGATGTCATTCATTTAACTTCATTTTGAAAGCACTGAGAAAATGCAATATTCAAGACATAAGTAATCTCTCTATGTCTATAGTTCTTGATCTTTACAAGAATACCAAAAGAAAAACAGCAGGCAAGAGTCATTAAGTGTATTGTGATTGATCAACCACTGTAGTGAACATTTTCATAGTGCCAGTTTAATAAAAAAACACTTTTCCATCAAAATAGCTTTCCCTGTGAAGGCTTTTATCAAGCCGTGAGACATTATTTTATATATTTCACAGAGTTGACAATATAAATAAATTTTTCTCTTGGAATGTTAGATAACTAAAATAGTAATCAAGGTCTCTTGTGCGTTCCCTTGTCTGTTCATAGTTCAATGTTGCCTGCCTTTGTTCTGCCCTAACTCTTGCCCACCCATGACAGATGTAAAATGTAATCTTTTGCAAAGCTGTTGTTTATCCAAAGCATAGTGGTGCAATTGTACAACAACAATGTATTGATCACAATGCATGTCTCCTTATTATTTGACAGACAAAGAAAGCTCACAGACACCTCAGTTTGGACACCACATATTTTTTACAATTACTTTTGCTTGCAGCCAGTCAATATAGTAGAACTCTATTCAGTTGGAAATTTAAATGGTTGACTGAGGAAAAACGTTTGTCAATCATGCACTACACTGATATTTGTTACTCAAAGTCAAAAAGCTGTATATTATAAAACATTTAGCATGTTTGACTTGAGGCAACATGTATGTATAAGGCAAGATCCTTTCAAATATATTTGTTCCCTAAAGATTCAGACTTTTCTTCTACATATAAACAATTCTATCATTCACGATAGCAAGTACCCTAACAATCCAGATTCTATACATTCACAAGTCCTCTTTTTATTGAACAAGGCTGGTTTGTTACTTAATAAAACGGGGAGAACCTATTTATGAGCAGTGGACCAAGGACGGATTAACTCAAAACATGGTGCAATATGTAACTAATCAAGGTGGAATCGAACTAAATGAACAAGCAAAGGCACTAAAACAAGGGAAAGAAATAATAAAAAATTTTGCATGGTTTATGGGGCTGCCCGTTTATGAGGTCCCTTCTACCTTGACAGTTGTGACGGTCGCCGTGAAGCAGCGCTGAAAAAGGCGATCAGGGTCCGGAGGCTGGTTCTCACAGTCTAGCTTGGCTCTCAGGAAGTGCTTCCTAAAGCCCTGGGGACCTGCAGCAGTACTGGAGTTACTTGGTTGTACTTCGGACCCTGGTTCAGTCCCTGGAATAAAGAACAGATACCGTTTTATATTATGTCCCTCTTAGGGGGTACTCTGTCAATTATGGCTGCCCTTACTTCGCGTCTACATCTATTCCCTAGATTGGCAAGAAGTCTGATGATGAGAAATATAAAATGTACACAGTCTTATAAATACAAAAGTATGTTGCTCCTTTTCAGGTATTCACATAATGAATCACACAGCAAATATGATTGGTATGAGACTCTTGACACATGGTACATCACACATTTTATACTGTAAGCCGACTATACATATACGGTATGTGTTTGGAGCCCTTCAAGTGAGGCTGAATATTGCATTTTTCTAGACTCAATAAGGGTGAGTCAATTTGTGATAAAGTTTCATATTCTCTCCTTACTCTAGGTACAGTTGATAAGAATTATTGATGGGTTGCAGCACAAGCACTTGATTGAACATCAAGAAGACAGATTCCTTTATATATGGTTGGATCCAAAGAACGATCGTTTGTGAATGTGTGCTTTCCTATAGAGTACTCACTGAGATTCTCTTATGTATTACCCACAGGTTAACAGTAGTAATCAAAACTAGGCAGGTGCTACACATTGGCGACCAAACTGTGAGTCGTCGTCGTCGTCGTCCTACAGGGTAAAGTGCTTTGGGTGTCTCGAAAATTAGTATACATGCTATTAATACATTGAACACATTTTACACGCGGCAGACCTGTTTATTTCTTCCTAGATGTTGTTTATCACAATGTTATCTCATTTAATGTTGTACCTGGTGCTCTGAGGGGCAGCCCATTGTCCAGGCATCTGGGTTTGGTGGCAATAAACAAGTAGCAGAGTACACAAAGGGTTATGATGAAGGCAAGGAGAACCACAGCTGCAATGGAAAGGCCCACGAGTGCTCCGACACTGACAGGGAGACAGAGAAAATGATTGTTTGTCCTTAAGTGAAGTAGTTATTCACACGATTATAAAAATGGCTGATTCCCTCTTGCAAATGTATAAAAATGTTTTTATATCTATAAAAGGAGAAGGAAAGATTTCCCTTGATGCTGACATAACTGTTTTTCAGACATAACTTGATTAAGCTGGCCGTGTTATCTCAAAATATATAATTTTTTAATTTTCAAATGATTCATGCTTCTGACTTTTCATTTCTTTCTCCTTTCTTCATTTCTTGCGGTCTGTATCTATAATTTGAGAGGCCGTTTACATACTTTTTTATGATGTTGAGTTGAAAATTGCTTATCACATCTAATAATAATGAGAAAGAGATGATTATCAAATACATATTCAACTAGAAAATTATAGTTTGTCAATGTTAATTAAACATGGTTAATTGGGTACCATATAAATCTTTAACTGAGGCATTGAGTTTTTTATGAAACCAATTATATTTCTTCTATAATTTACATTATAATTCTGAACTGAGGTGTACCACACATTACAATTTCATTGGGCTTAAAGTATTCATAATCTTTAACAGATACATTATACATTCATAAGTTATATACATCAATAACCTGCAATACCAGAGATAGTTTAATGCTCAGTGCCAGATCTGTTTGGAATTTCAATCCTCCTTACAGGATGTTTGATGTTAATGCTCTTCTCACTGGTTTCTCTGGCTAGAAAAGATCTGAGAAACCGCCCTGCTGGGGACAGGGGATCCTAAACGTATGACTCAGTGGACTGATTGAAAATGTAATGTGTGTGGGGAGGAGAGTGATATTTTTCAGGATACAGCATTATAATATCCATTATGCCATTATCCAAGATGAGCAATGCCATCTTACTACTACCCTCCTCTATATCCGCTCTCGACACGTATTATTGATTAAGCTGTGAGATATCCCTACTCCTAAAACATGCAGGTTAATTGGTGACTCTCAATTGTCCGTAGGTGTGAATGTGAGTATGAGTTGTTGTCTGTCCCTATGTGTTGGCCCTGTGATAGACTGGCGACCTGTCCAGGGTGTACCCCGCCTCTCGCCCTGTGTCGGCTGGGATAGGCTCCAGCCCCCCCGCGACCCTGCATAGG
>JAVQIZ010219967.1:0-15346 GCA_036023535.2 Galaxias brevipinnis | reverse complement strand
AAACATTTAAGCGCTAGAAAAATGCATAAAAACCATAAGATACGTACAACACAGTAAAAGAATTAACCAAAATACTTAAGACCGAAAGTGTTATTAGTGCTAGGGGTTAAAAGCCAATCTGAAAATGTGCGTCTTTAGCCTGGACTTAAACAGAGACAGGTCAGTGAGGACACTCAGATCCAGAGGCAGCGCGTTCCACAATTTGGGAGCGGCAACAGCAAATGTCCGATCGCCCCACTGTTTGTACCGGGACCTGGGAACGTCCAAAACCATCAATTTATTTGGAGAGAGGGCTTAAATTTTACTGGGTAATTGTCTGTAGTCTCTAGCTGTCTTGTGCTGATATCAAGTGCCAAACTGAGGAATAAACTGCTGCTTTTGCTACATGAACAAATAGTAGCATAAACTTAAGTGCAGTGGCTAGCGCGCTGTTTACCCTCGTAACCACGGCAACATGGTCAGGTTAGTACAGCAGAATAAAGCGTGGACGTCTTCAAACGGTTCTACGATGACAACCATAAATCTCACTGCTTAGATACTGACACTGTATGACTCATAAGAATCAGGCGAACATTTTAATGTATAATATGTCTATTAAACTCCGGGTTGGGAGTGAGTTGCTGCCCCAAGCGAGGGAGTTCAAGTATCTCGGGTTCTTGTTTTCGAGTGAGGGAAAAATGGAGCGTGAGATTGACAGGCGGATTGGTGCAGCATCAGCAGTAATGCGGGCGTTGTACCGGACCGTCGTGGTGAAGAAGGAGCTGAGCCGAAAGGCGAAGCTTGCGATTTACCAGTCGGTCTACGTTCCAACCCTCACCTATGGTCATGAACTTTGGGTAGTGAGCGAAAGAATGAGGTCGCGAGTACATGCGGCTGAAATGTGTTTCCTCCGTAGGGTGGCTGGACTCAGCATTAGGGATAGGGTAAAGAGCTCAGTCATCTGGAGGGACTTCGGAGTAGAGCCGCTGCTCCTTCGCGTCAAAAGGAGTCAGATGAGGTGGTTCGGGCATCTGAATAGGATGCCTCCTGGACGCCTCCCGTTGGAGGTTTTCCGGGCACGCCCTACTGGTAGGAGACCCCGGGGTAGACCAAGAACATGCTGGAGAGATTATATATCTCATCTTGCCTGGGAACGCCTCGGGATCCTCCAGGAGGAGCTGAAAAGCGTTGCTGGGGATAGGGACATATGGACAACCCTTCTTAGCCTGCTGCCACTGCGACCCGGCCCCGGATAATCGTCGGAAAATGGATGGATGGATGGATAGTTTAACACACACATTTCTAAATTCAGCAAAAAATAAAATACTTATTTTTAAAAATTATTGCTGGAATTGTTGCCGATAAAACTATGTTTCATCAGTTGTTGCTTATGGTTCGCCTCACAAACAGAACGTAGGAGCTAGCATGGTAACCTTCTTAAATATAGCCCCGCGAACGTAACAATATTTTAAGGTGGTTTTGAGTTGACTAGTGGAGCTGAGAGCATAAAAATGGAATAGAATGGAGATTGTAGAATCGTTTCATGTTCAGAGAAAATAAAAGGGAGGACATAATAAAATATAGATACAGACAGAAATAAAGTTACAAAAACATGTCTAGACTAGAAGTACCATCAATCATTAACCATTTTAACCATCTTTGAATTAGAAATCTAATTGCAGTTATTAGAAAATATTTAGCCTAATTAATTTGTTTTACAAACAAGCAAAATAAATCGATTGATCTTAAAAATCTTCTGTTTCTTTTCTGTTTCTGTTTTCACACCTTAACAGTGTCAAATGCACAGCTGATACTTTTCCAAGGACGGGGAATTATATATCATACTCCGCAAATACACTGGCCCTCTCCTCTCCTTGCTATATTGGCTCCACCAGTCTCCAAAAAACACAGAATCAGAATTGGTTTAAAAGCTCTGAGGAATCCATTCTTGGAATCAATTCCATCGACTCCCAAGGTTAGGAATCAGAATCGGAATCAACTCTATATTTTCTGGAGTCAAACAACCATAGCCATCGGCTTGGTCCCAGAAGTTGTCCCTATTAGAAAAAAGCAGTTTTTGGCTTCAATGCCATTACATTAAAAGTGTGAGGCTTGCGGCTTGCAGTTTTATTGATGGTTTAAGTGCAGTTGGATACCCTAAGCACCGCAATTGTCTTTTCCTAAGTCCTTATGAATTCTCCAGTGGCGGCCGGTCATTATGGGACGGTGGGGCGTTGCCCCAACCACAAAAAAAAAAGAAAAGAGAAACAAACAAACATATAGTAGTAATACAAGGGAGTTGCAAACGGAATGGAATTAAAAAGTTTCCAAAAGGAGATGCTAGTTATCACAACGTGCACGGCAAGTCGTGAAGATCATAACAAGATGATAATAGGATTGCGAAGTGGGTGTGGTATTTGATGGGGCTGACAAACAGAGATTGCTGATAGAAATACAACCAAAACGTTCAGTCGCATGCGGTTTTTATAAGAACTGGTGGGGCCCGTCAGGCTAGGCCCCTTGCTTTACTGCGCATGACTTGTCACTTGCAGCGCGAGCTTACTTGTCAGTTAGCCTGCTTACTGCAATCAGAGAAAATGCACACAGTTGAGTAGTCCTACTGGAAATCAAACGTTTAGGCCCAAATCCACCAATCAATCTGGCAATGAAAGAAAAGAAAAAGGGACTGTTTTAAACACTGAATGGTTCATGAAGAAAAAGTGGCATGAGAAAATCTTTAGTTTGTTTTTATTGTCTTTTTGGCACGGTTGGAGGAGACTAATCGGGGAATAAGGATTTAAAACACCTGTCAGAAAGGCCAGTAAAACGTTATTTGTATAATTTACTATTTCTGAGAAATGCATTCCCACTTTGTACTAATCTCAATCAAAATAGTAGTTTATAGATCAGAATGAAACAATAGGCCTAACTTTAGCCATTATTTAATTGATCATAATGTAATGTAGCCTAATGTCGGCCACTGCATTGTATATTTTGTCCTAGAAGTATATTACGCTTTTTACAATCAAGTATTTGTAAGCAATATTAAAGGTCAGTAGGTAATCATACCATTGGTTAATTAGTTTTAGTGAACAAGAAGACTAGGGATAACAGGAGAGGACAAACATTGTGATCAGCCGCATTTGCGTGGTTCCAGGAATAGTTTGTTCATCAGCAAGTGGGTCTTGTTTATAGAAGATTAGTGTTTTTAGACATTTAAATGTTGAAAGTTTTTTTGTGTACCCCTTTTGTAAATAAATCCACCGGCCGCCACTGGAATACTCCTTCATATCTTTCCTTGGCTTAACCTCATGCCGTTTTCCATGAAAAGGGCATAGTACTTTTTTTGACTATTCGGATTCAACCTTTGTCTGAAGGGCGGGTCAATCTTTCCACATCTCGCGGTTACTTCCAATTTGGCGGGTTTAGGGGTCTCGTATTCAAGCACCGGCCGACGCCGGTATTTATTCATCAAGCATAGCTAACCAGTGTATCAAGCAAACGCTTACTTTATCGTAACGTTGCAGATGATATAAATAATTTTGTCAGAATTTATACCTTTATGCGATTAAATATCGTTATGTAGTTTTCATCTGTTGTACTGACATCTTGATAATACATGTCAAAAGCTGGCTTGGCTGACATTCGGTAGATGAAAAAAAATTGCCAGCTTGCTAGCTCTCCAAATAATAGCAACTGAGTAAAGCTAACCTAAGCTAGAGCTCTATGGTACATCTCAGAAGACGAAGAACATTTATGAAAATGAGCGTATTCAACCTTGAACGGTTTCGTTTTGACAAAAACAAATCCGCGTTGCTGAACAAAGATAAAGACGGATCCAGTTTGAGCCCCGAGTCTGTGAAGGAGAATAATCCTGGTAAGCTACCTAGGACAGAAATATTGTCATAATATTTGTGTTGGAAATTGCGTTAAACCCTATTTAGGGTGGACAGGTAAACATTTTAGTAATGTTTTTTTTGTGTGAATTATTTCCCATGTACAGTATTCTGCATTCGTAATGTATCTACTGCTCTCCTATCCTGCGATATCCTGAATTAAGAGCCTTATTTTTACCACAGCGTCCTATCATTAGAACAGAGTTTTTCAGGCAAACCGTGAAACGTCAATAGAAAGCAATTTTTATGTGTAATTAAAATATTATTTTTCAGTGACGCTTCCTGTTTTAGCGCAAATTTTGACTGCTTTCAGACATTCGCTGTGTTAGAAATGGCAGAATATGCATACCTAATGTACTCCATTTGACCAAAAATTAATATGCAGTATGTCAACGGTACATAGGTTGCGTCCCAATACCCATATTAGCATACTATATAGTAAGCCAAAAGATTTAGTATGCCCCCAACACATTGTATGTCAAATGTAGTAAGTCAAAAAACCAGGATGACCAAAAACATCCAGTAGCATTTAACAGAATCCTAACCAGCATACTTTTCTGGCGTTTCTGACCCACAATGCACTGCGAAGCTACCTCACATCTACTCCCTGTGCCGATTGAGCTCAAACGATTTTCAAGTTTGGCCCTACGGACTGTGACAAAGCAGTATGTCCCAATTGTATGCCTACTTTAAGCAAAATAACATACTTTGTAAGGGCAGCTGCAGTACCTACAAAAAGAAAAAAGTAGTATTATGTGATTTGAGATGCAGCGATAGTATGTGAAATGTGAGTATTGAAAAAGTAACAGGGTGACATACTCAAATTTGGGGAAATGTTGAGTACCCAGAGGTTACTAGATGATGCTTCATGCCCCAAAATGCAACTCTGCAGCTTCCTTCTAGCTTTGACAGAGGTACAAAAATGCGGGGTTTTGGTCACATGTTCCAGTTGAGTATACTAGCAATATAATCGTTAAAAAAGTAGTATTCTATATTTCAGTTTAAAAGCGCTTTAGGCAACTTTTTTGTATTAACGTATTATCAATACCTTTGTATAGTTTGCATTGTAATGTCTAAGGGAAAAAAGAAAATTTGCACTCGTTGATCATGCTAGCGAATATGCAGTGACCACGAGCACGCTGCATGTCTTCTTTGCTACGTACGATAAGGTAAAATAATGACACACAAAATCAAGCAAAATCACTTCGTACAAATGAACTACACATAGCAGCTTTAAGTAGTCAATATACAGTATGTACTCATTCTGTATGCTGTGTTTCCGCCAAATACATTCTGCAGCGGCGGCGCATCGCCGCAATATTATTTATGACATGGCTTGAAGTCTACAAAACTCAATAAACTCAAATGAACAGTCATCTGCCCCATCCACTTTGCTGAACCGGAACAAGTCAGGACGTAAATCAGACAAAAGGTTGTCGCAAACATTGATGTTCAAATAATAAACAGCAGCAGAGTACAGCATTTTCTCCCCAGGTAGAATGACGAAGAGGGCAGAGGATAAGATTAGTCTATGTTACAAGAGAACAGTGGCGGCTGGTGAAAAATATTTTAGATGGGGCTGTACCATATTCAGTCAGCTTCACAACTACAATTAAACACTTACTGCAGAACACCAGTGTTCTGCTAAATAGTAAGTATTTATTAAATGCCAATATTAAACATGTGAGGCATTATTGCACATTCTTACACACAAAAGCTTACTAAAGTCAACTACAAAAACAAATGGGGTCAAGGGAACTTTGTGTGTGCCTGGCATCTCATTTGTAAAGGAATGCCATTCTGTCATTCTGAGTGGTAAACCTCTAAATTACTTAATTATTAAAGTCAGGGATGTTGTTGATGATTTTTTTTCTCCATAGAGAGCATAGCCAGAGCATTCAGGCAATCCTGTGTCATGCTCTTCCTTAGGTAGGTCTTGATCATCTTTAAAGTAGAGAAGTGTGTCAGCTTCCATTAAAGATTCTCACACAAAACGTTGGGTGCATGCAGTTTATTGCACAATTGTCGGGCAAAGATTTAAACATATAGATGGTCGAGAATAAGACATGGTATTCGACACTCCAGCACCGTCTTTGCCACAGTTATTATTGTTTATTAAATAAAACAAAAACCTGGGAGAGCCAGGGAGGGCTGTGCCCTACCGCCCTCTGCTGGCGAGCCGCCACAGGAAGAGAACAAGAAAAAAGTAGATTTGTTAGTTAACGTTAAGTTTATATAGCTTTTTCTCTTTAAATTAACATGCGTGATTTATCATCGATGGCCAACTGATTCGATTTGAGAAATAATGCTCTGGCTAACGTAACCGTTAGCGAACTCAAGTCAGTAAATCATAATAGGCTTACTGGTAACGGTAATTCAATAAATGTAGCCTACAATATTTATGTAACTTATGCTACGCATTAAAATATTCCTAATTCCAGAAGAGTTTGTTAATATATTGCTCCAAGATTAGAAGAAAGGGGGGGGGGGGGGGTCATCTGGGCTGCAATGCCCCTAAGTTTTTTTATTAAAGTAAATGCCATCTAGTGTAACATTAGTGGTGGCTACTACAATATTCCAACTGGTTGCGTGATCAAATATTTGTAATGTGTTATAAATAAATTTGAATGTGTAACCTTGTTCAACAATAGAGTGTCAGGAGAGTTTGTTTTGCAGCCAGGTGCCATTTGTTTGTAAGTTTGTAGTTTCGGTAGTTAGCCACACAAAAAGACGGCAAAAAATTATTAGACTGAAGTACTTGAAGTACCAGCAAGCTACTGCACAATGTAATTAAAATAGTTCACTACTCCACAACAGGTACTTAATTGATTATACACAAATAAGTGACTACATACAATTAAATAGGGATGGGCATTTTAGGCCATATCACTATTAGAATATTCTATCAAAAATGATTCGGTTAATCGATTATTCGAAATAAAAAGATTTCATGGAAAGAAAATATTTTATTTTTTAATTTTTTTTTTTTTGCTACAACGCACTTGTAATGTAGCTCGAAGGGCTTCCGTGATCTGGCCTTCGCTAAATAAACATATTCCTTTTCCAATTTCTGAACATTTCTTACTTTGACACATTTGGACAGATTTTCTTTGATCTCTGAGCGGGGAGTCGGCACTAGAATGCTAATGTGTTTGTCAGTGATCTAGCGCACTAGCATAGAGCGCTCTCGTGCCTTCAGTTGGCGCGCTGCCTGCAAGTTTAAACTACTAGTGTGAAAAGTAGGGAAAATTTATCAAATGCATTGAAATTGTGCTTTTTCTTTCTACTTTTTACATATTTCAATCGTATTGGTGTACACGTTATAAACAGTATGTTATCAAAATCGCTAATGAATAATATTGAAATTAATTTTTGGCAAAAAATATAAATAAATAACTGCAGCTATATTTGAATACCCACATTTCGAATAATCAAATAATCGTGCCCATCCCTACAATTAAATCAAGTCTGTGCTACTTTACGTTTTTTCACTGTGCTCCTAAATTTCCTTCCTGTTCATTTAGGAGCACATGTACTCCTTGGGAAAAAAAGTGAGCTTAGAGCCCTGTAGATTATCATTTGTGTTGCTGTTTTAAAATACATACATATATATATATATTAGAGATGCACCGATACTACTTGGTGGTATCGGGCCGATACTGGGCTTCAGTACTCGGATCGGGTATCGGAAAATAATACCATATCAATGTCCGATACTTATGCTAAATTATAGTTTTGATTCTCATTGGGAAAGTCAATTGTTAAATGAACGGTCTAATAAAAAATTGCGATTACGTGAAAGCAGCACTTCAGTCACAGCCATTTTCCAACTAAAAACCTATCTTGGAGAAAGACAACACACCCTGGTACAGAGCAGACAAAATCCGTCTCCCTGCCTTGGCAAATTTGCGAACACCATTAATTTATATAGCTATAGCATTCCAATCACCTGCACCGTGAAGCAGGCCTACGGAAAGCGAACGACAAGTCAGCTGAGCGCAGCCTCTGTTGGCAACAGGAGAAACCGACTGTATGTAGCCAAGTGAAAACGCAGATGCTGCTTTTTGTTTTAAAAAAAAACAACGTTGATTCATTGACGTGAATGACATGGAGCATATTTGCTCTTTCTTGTTTCAAGCCAAAAACTACAATTTCGAGTTGTAAAAATGCTTCTGAATTGCGTTTCGCTAAATATATTATTTAGTTCGCTTAAGGTAGTCTTATGAAAATCCAAGATGTTAATTATTTTAACGTAGCAGACGTTATGAAATCAGAAAAAAAAGTTGTTACGGCCGTGTTCTGTGCTGTTCTGTTAGCGCCAAACCGTTGTCGTTCACCTTCGTTTGTTGAAGGATGTGCGCATCAAAACTAGCCTAATGAATATAAAATACATTTAAACAAATATATATATTATTGAGCCTACAGACAATTTGTTATTCATTTTTATATATATTAATTTTGCCTACTACGATTGCTGAATTACAAAGTAGTTTTATTCAGGCTGCATGTGATTTGGCAATGTCATGAAAAGTATTCGTATCGGGACTCGGATCGGCGAGTACTCAAGTTTAAGTATCGGCACTGGTATCGGTCACCCAAAAATGGTATCGGTGCATCTCTAATATATATATATATATATATATATATATATAGGGGCCTATTAGCTAATACAAAGTACCACAGAGCAATCACAAGTGAGCAGCGTGGGATAAAAAAATAAAGCCTTATCTTAAAAGAGATTCATTAAATTGGGCATTAAAATCGGTAAAGTAAGTACATTTTTAAAGAGGTAACGAGTAACTGTAACTAAATACATATTTCCAGTAGCTAGCACAACACTGATAGTCACAATAATATCCAAACTCAACTGAGCAGACTTGACAAAAAATAGATGTTTACTTTTGTTGCAGTATCGCACAAATAACCACGTCGGTTTGTATGGCATAGTATCAGCAGGCTTGGGCCATTAAATCGAACAGGTTGATTTAAGTGGACTACAAAGGGTGGCTGTTTTTGTCAACTTTACTTACTGCGGCCAGACTTTGTCCTAAAAATTGTGATGTATTGCTCAATCCCGAGTATAATGGCTCGTTTCCACCAAGCACTAGGTCGGAGCGGAAAAGTTATTTTTGCGTTTCCACTGGCAAAAGTTGTGTAGGTTACAGTAGATAACCATCCCGTTCCATCCTTCTTTTCGCTACACTTCTGTTGAGGTTCCTTTCACATAGACCCGGTCCCAAAAGGTGGAGCTAGAAACACTGAAGACCGTTGATTTGTCAACATAAATCGTCACTTTGTGCTCCCTCTTTGTTTAGCCAATGAGGCATTGTCCTCGTTTGCATGAAGTTGCATTTCCCAAACTCTCGTTTATTTCGGTGTTATTTTGAGGCATGGGTAATGCATACTTGGTTATTTCTTCTTGCTGCCTTAGGAGTTGCCAAGTCCGCTTATAACAAGCAAATTTTGGCTATTTTTTTTTTTTTAAAGTCGCTTAAAAAAAGTCAGGAGTTAGGGATTGCGTTGTATTGGTCTTGTTTAAAAAAATATGGTTGCTTGTAAAGAAAATCTAAGAAGCAAATTAATTTTTTACATTAATGATATAGAAGCTACTTTCCTCAATGCACTGTCTGCTCATTTGTACAATAATATCAAATGTACTGTTATGTGTAATATGCCTTCCTACGGATCTCTGCACAAACCTATTACTACCCCCTCCCTCGCTGAGCTTGAGTTTTACCAGTAGTAAAGAGTAGCAGGCTTATGTGAACTAGCTTTTCTTCAAGTTCTTAGTTTTATTTTTGTGAGTCTTCAAGTTATTTTAGTATGTAAGGAGGTTGTAAGAATTTATTCACAATTAATACTAACACAAGCATTGACAAAGGAAATATAAGTCCTTTGTCAATGGACCCTCCGATACCAACTACTACCTAAGATGAGAGTCCTGTCCAAGGACTTTCACAGAATACTTATACCCAGGCAACAACATGTTCCTGGCTTAGTATAAACAAGAGATAACGATGAAGGAATTGAGCGAAACGTCATACATTCTGCCCTTATCAACCGACCAGACATGATGGTGCCAATCATATTCTCAAAGATGATTAACGAGGTTATGTCACTGCAACAAGTAACATGGCAATCAGTAAACAATAATTATGCAAATCATTATATAGAAATATGATTATCTCACCACTAAGTTCTATGTGTTTGCACATTCATTAAATTAGTTATATAAATATTAAAATTTCTCTGATTATTCACAATGACAGTAGAGCTTAAACAAAGTGGTTTGAGGGTGTGGCCAAATAGACATTGACATTAGCAGCCAGATCACCAACAGAGACATATAGAGACTGTTGCAATAATCTAGTCTTGAAGAGATACAGTATGTACAGTATTATACAGCATGTATAACTTTCTCTAAATCAGCAAAAGAAAAAGAAAAAACCTTATTTTGGAAATGTTTCTTAACAGAAAAAAATGACCTTATTTTGGAAATACTTCACCTGTTTTTTGATAGATTTTTTTTTGATAAGGACCAAATATAACACCTATGTTTCTAGCCACTGGCGTGACATTAGCAGCCAGATCACCAAGATAGTTCAGAATAAAATTTGTAGATTTAGTAGTACCAAATAGATTATTAATATTTTTCTAGGGCTGGGACGAAATCAGTTTTTAAAGCAACAATGCATTTTTCTCTTATGGGTATGATGCATCAATGCAAAAAGAAAAAAAGATTTAATGATCGTAACCTACTTTTAATCTTCACGTTTTGATTATATACATATCTGGGCTAAACACCCAAGTTTAATTCGAAATCCGACATCATTTAAAAAAAAAATGACAATGCTGTTAAATGAAACTTTGGTGTGAAGCTCACTGTTTTTCTGGCTACTTCAATGCTCAAAATACACCGAATAGCAGCGAAGTGCAGCTTGCCGCAATAATAATTTTTTTCTGCGGCATTTTGTTTGCCACAATAATATGCTACCGATGTGAACCAAAAACAGTTTTTTTCTGGAGAAGGTACGCTTATACAGGATCTGGGCTATTTATAAGAGATTACACAATGTACAGAAGCCTTACTATTCTACTTGTGGATTAAACGCCACTCTGCCAGTCGCATAGTGTTGTGTAGGAAGGCTGCAGTCTTGCAGACATTCAAATACTAGCATACATTCAAATACTGACCCACATTATACATCAACTCAATTTGAACTCGCCAGTCACACCGAGCAGTATGGCGAACTATTATTTCCATACAGTCTTCTTTTGTTCTGCATTATACAATGTGGTACAGTATGGAGTCGCTGAGATAGCCACAATCAATTTATCCATTGCTTCGTTGTCCATTTTATGTATTTCTGGTGGGAAGACATTTTTAGTTACATAGGTCAATGCATGAGGGTGTGTCTTTTAATCTTGTATTAAGGAAGTATTGCAATTGTATGAAATAAAGGTAAATATAGGAGATTGTTTATTCCAAAAGTCTGTTGTGATTGTCAGGGTTTTTTTTAGCTCTTTTTTCAAGTCAATATCTCTTGTTAAAAATAAATTTTTATTGTGTGCATCGATGTTTTTTTATACAATTGATGCGTCAATCAATCGTCTAAGCGCTAGATTTTTCTTTGTTTAAATTTAGAATGTTTTGTGAGATCCAGCATTTAATGTTTCTAAGACATAAACAATCACATAGGATATTCGTGCTTGCCCAGCTAGAAGAAATGCGCTGCAGTCGCTCGCGAACATCAAAAGTGAAGTTTTTAAAAAAAATGTTGTTCTCTTAGCCTCGGCAAAATTTTACTGAAGCATACTGGGTGCTTAAGCTGTTTAGGTATGACCCACTTAACTTTAGTGCTAAGTAAGTGTTATTATGTGATGCATCGTCAGATCGAGAAGCGGTTTGTGGTTTTAGTGGTAAAGTTCTGAAACGAAGTCCGTTGTGTGAAGTTGGGAGAGCTCAGAAAGTTAGTTCCTTGTTTGAATAAACGTGGAAAAAAAACGTGAGTTTTGGGTCTTCTTTGACTTTTCCTGGTTAGGACAAAGGTGCGCTGGTTTCGAGCGGGTCCTCTGACTCGGTAGATTTGGTTAAAAGCTCTAAATCCTTTCGGAAAACGTTGGAAGTTGTGAAGTTCCGAACGTGGTTTGAATAAAGCTTCCTTTGCTCTGAAGTCGTTTAGTTAAAAAAGTGTGCCAGGCCGGAAAACTCGCCCTGTGTCGGCTGGGAAAGGCTCCAGCCCCCACCGCGACCCTGCATAGGATAAGCGGTATAGCTAATGGATGGGAAATAATGTTCCAGATAACGTTAGCGTTAGCAAACTCTGTAACACAATAGGTACTGATAACGTTACTTCAATAAACGTAGCCAAAATATCTCAGCTAATTGCATAATATTAAATATCTCAGCTAATTGCATTTTCAGAAGAGTTTGTTAAAATATTGCTCCAAGATTAGATGAAAGATATGCGTGATTATGAGGAAGCTATCAGGTGGCCTAACGTTACTTTGTTATTTACTAGGGTTGGCTCAATGACATCAATCCATGAATCCATTTGCAATCAATGACAGCCCCAAAGTTTTTGTTGAAAGAAATGCCTTCTAGTTCCAAAGTAAATCAACATTATATTCTAACTGGTTGCATGATCAAATATTTGTGATGTGAGAATACTTATTCAATACAAGTAGAGTAAGTAGACAGTCTCTGTAGAAATGCTGAGCATCTCTGAGCATGCTACTGAGCATCAACGGGCCACCTCTGGGCATATCCTTAGACAGATCCTTAGAGCACTTCTTTAAATAAACAAGAAAGGTTATGCCAAGCTGCAAACTTTGCCACTGAGGCAAATATACAGTGTGCTATGTAGGTAGTGGGTCAGAAGCATTATATATGATTTAATAGATTTTGTTTTATATTTTTTAATGACCTATTGATATTATATGAGCAGCATGCACACCACGCAGGTAAAACCCCCGCTGCTGAAAAAAATCCTAGAGGAAACACTGTATCGGTCGGACTCTAGAAGGGAATGACAAAAACATCTTTATGGAAATGCGCATAAAGTCACAATTGTTTTGAATTGGGGTAGAAAATGCACTCTAGGGGCCAAAATCAATTAATGTGTTCTCCCTATCCTTTTTCATGTTAAAGTGTATAGATGGAGTCCATTGAATGTTTTGCATTCTGTGAGTAGATTTCCTTTCCCCAGTATGAGATCAAAGCTTCGTAAAGTACCACAATGAATGTAATGGTTAATTGTTTAATTACCACGATAAAATCTATTGAGAAACTATTAATGTCACTAACCGCCTCTTGGCAGTAGCACTACCATCCTGCTCCGCTCTTCGCCACAAGTAAACCAGCAGGCGGTGCTTGAGGGAGTTGATGGTTTTATCTGTGTACAGGCGGGGAAAGCCTGGCTGGCCTTCAGCCTGGGCATCGGCATACACAGCGGAGAGAGTCAGAAGGTCATCCTCATAGCAGAAGCGCCCAATGGTCCGTACATCTAGGAAGGTCCCCTCTGGAGTCACCTGGTTACCGGAGAAATAAGATATCCAGTTGAGACAATGTCTTTAAATACACCTAGACTAAATACATTAAAAGTCAGTTTTTAGCAATTCCACATATTCCATGTTCCCAGAAATGTCTTCTGATAAAATAGAGCGTTCAGTTCAGTATAATAGCCATGAAAGTGTAAAAAGGCAATGGTTCTGGGTAGGCATTTAAATAATGGATGAACTACCAACTAGCTTCTAATTATGACAATTTGCAAAAGCTTCCAAAACTTCCAAAGTAATTCCAACAATTTATGGAGTCTTCCATGTGATTCAAGAAAGGCTTGAAATAACTTGGTACTCAAACCTTTTTGTATTAGCGTATTATCAAGAAATTTCTTCTGACACATTGTAATGTCGATGAGAATTAACAAATCGGGGGTCACATCAGTCTTTTGAAGTCTGCCACCAGGTAAGATCTCCCACGAAACTGTGACAAATTACTTTACGGCACAAGGAAGTGTGTCACTAAATTATGAAGAGACCCTTGATCGTTCTAGCGATCACTCAGCATTGTGAACAAATGCACATCTTCTGTGTGACAGGGAAATTAATTACACCAAGCAAACGGTAAGGGGTGCCAAAATCACCCATCAAATCAGAGTTACCGATAGTAACTTGAAACCTTTGACTCTTTGAAAGCTGTTCCAGTAAATAACAGTTGAAATACATTTCTTACTTGGCAATTATTTTTAAATGAACATCAATTAAATATCGTATTGACCTAACACAAGGGGAACCTGAAATATGTGGAGTTGCATAAAACAGAGTTTGAATGTATTCAGCCTGGGTGCATTTCAGTATATGATCGAAACTGTAAGTGATAATTTGCTATGGTAGACCCACTGAAATCTGCAGACATGACAACGATGGATAGTAGAATAAGCCTACCTGGAAGACATGGATGGTCTGCTGCTGGACTGATAGCACAGCCAGGATGTTCCTGTACAGATACAGCCCCTGGTTGTGAGACAGAATAATCTTGTCACACTTAAAGGAGCGTGTGTCACACAATCTGCCTGTGTGCAGGTCTATGATATGCAGAGAGTAGTCTTCTAAGGGAGAGCGTGGGTTCGGTGTAACTGACTCGTTGTTGCGATAGACCTGCAAGGAAAAATGGGTTAATGCGTTATTTTGGGCCTGCATCATAATAACTCACACCATATTCATTTTCAAATTTGATTACACTATCAACTCCATAAAAATTATTTGAATTATTAGTTATGTTGGATGACATTGTCAGCATGTTAAATAACATATGGTAGGTGATGAAATACTGCAGTCAAACCTCAAAGAAGTACGGCGGTGGCTCCTCGGGTACATACACAGCAGAGCCCACAATGACGTAGTGGCAGTCATCAGTGAACAGGCTGCACTCGCGGTTGAGGTGCTCGCCATTGGACGCCACGTTGGTTACGTGCAGCAGGGAAAAGAAGCGCTCAAACAGCCTCCCACGAATGTTTAGGGAACGCTGGTCATTGGCTGTGGCCAGGGTCTCCCCCTCCTGGCCCCTAAGCAGATCCTGGGCTGCTTGGCAACCTTGGTACTCGTACACCTAAAGACCATATTATGTCAATGCTAGGGTAGCAAGGTGACAAGATCAGTCTGGGAGCCTGCCTGTATTTTTTTCACTCCACAGACCATTGTTTTGCCCTAGTTGCAGGCCTTATCAAAACAACTTGTATTAAAATATGTGTGAAGGAAACCAACATCCCAGTTACAACAAGCAACTAGAAATGCATTTCCCTGCGCAAATGCGATGTGATACATCGCAGTTATTTGACTGACTGCCTTAGCGCGCAGAACCTACCCCTGCAGCACAAGCGGACTGCGGTCCAAACCCTGTTTGTTGACAAGGGGGCTTATTGCCGCTAGATTGGTAGTGCCTCTTCATCATAATATAATGGTGGACACAT
>JAVQIZ010219951.1:0-20277 GCA_036023535.2 Galaxias brevipinnis | reverse complement strand
GTGTGTGTGTGTGTGTGTGTGTGTCTGTTCAGCGCCGTGATCTCAGAGTTTACAGCATCGGCCCTCCTCTCTGTGTCTCCTCTCCAGGTGAGAGGGGCACGCTGACCCACGGCTCGGTGGTGGACGGCCGCTTTGAGGGCTTCATCAAGACCCCCCAGGGCATGTACTACCTGGAGCCCTCCGAGAGGTACATAAAAGACCAGGAGGTCCCCTTCCACTCGGTCATGTACCATGAAGATGACATCAGTAAGTGGTCCTCTCCCTTTACGTTGTGTACGAGTTTCAAAAGGCACTACGTTGTGTATTTACAAGGCTTTTTATTTAGAGCTCATGTTTAATAGTTTGTGAGATTTAGCTTGTGGGATGGTGTTTGTGTGTGGGAGGGTGAATCTATTATAGCCGTTTGTTGATGACTCCTATAAGGAGAGAACTTGCAGCTCGCCCCTGGCTCACAATGAGAAGGAGGATTTATGCAGGAAATTACCTTTTTATATCATCTTGTTGCTGCAGTTGTAACACGATGGAGTCTGTTGACACGTAGATATATTTGTTGCTGGCAGAGATGGTTACTGCTGAAAGCACAGTTGACCGACAGGTTATTTATGCCATTTTCCTCTCTCTCTTTCGTTTGAAAATATGTTTTCCCAAACCTGACTGTGAAACGGACTGAATAGCTTGTAACTGCTCTGAATAGCAGTGCCATGGCGGTGCTTCCCTTTTGCAGCTTTGATTGTTAGCTGCCCAAAGTGGGAGTCATCGTCGCTGCGCTCGCTCTGTGCTCTCTGAATGCATGCCACACGCCTGCACAAAACAGAATACCAACCAGGCCATCAAAGTGCCATTCACAGAAGATTGTACTTGAGAAGAGTAGATATGAAAGGCTGTTAAGTGTAGGATGGCAAGGACAGACAGACGGACAGATTGCAGAGAGAAATGATGTGTGATTTAAGAACTAGTGTGGTTAAAGAATAACCTAAATTTGGTTTCCCAGTGCTGCTTAACTGGGTACGTATTCAAACCATCGTGCTTGGTTTCTGCATCCAAGCACTCTGCTAGGGACACAGCGTTAATGGCTGGTTTCAGCGCACATTGATCTAGTCAAGTTTACCTGCAGAGTAGCATTTACACAATTCATTATCTGAGCTATTTCATTATTTGCCAAATACAAATGTAACTGATGGGTTGTTTCAAATAGTGTAAAACCCACCCTATCAAATGGGTCAATTTTTAAGGGCACAACCTGAAATGTAACCTAAACAGTAAACCCTTAGCCAGCCCTGCGTTGTTTTAATCCAACTGCTAGGTCAAAGCAGTATAACTAACCCAACTAACATAACCCAGTCAATTTCATTTATAAAAACTACACATAATTGAGAATGGGGAGCATGTGGGAAGACTTGGACAGTTGTTTCTGAAAGGCTGTGTACTGTACGCTGTATAGAACACCAATGTTACGGCTGAGAGAGTACAGCAGATGGATTTAGTTGTTTGGATCAGACCCAGAGTTGAGGGAAGCAGAACGGTGGCAGGGTATTTGCAGGTAGGCCTAGTCAGGCTGTAGCCTGTTGAGCTAGTAGGGTCATGGGGGGACGCTGCTGCCAGGCATAACCATTGGAACTCTTGTTACCCCGAACCTCTAATCAAAGAGCTTAAGTGTGCGAGGGGCAGTAGGGACCCGGGGCTGTTCACTCACACTCACCTGTCCAGGACTACCAGCACAGTGAGGGGGGGGAGACCAGGAAGCACAAAGCCCCATCCTGGCTCCCTGTGTGGCCTGGCCAGGACCCCTTCTTCAGCGGGGGCCAGCCTGCAAACATTAGCACTGCAGGCAATCAAACACATATGCATGCCTTGAGAGCTTTTTAATCCCAGCTTTTCTTCAGCTTTTCCTCTGCCCGTGGTTTTTATTACTTTTTTCCCCGGCTTTTTGTGCGAGAGCAGTTGAGGGTTTAGTAATCTTTTGTTATCGGCTCGTCTCCCTCCGCCCTCTCTTGCTCTCTGTCCTCCATTGCCTGTTACAGGACTATCTCCTAGACTAGTGCCAAAGATGTGAGTCCAACTTTCATACCCCCCCCCCCACACACACACACACCCACACACACACACACACTCACACACTCTGTTGTTTTTGTTTCCTCTCCCTCTGAGTCATATCTAGTGACAGTCATCTGAACCCCTGCTCCGTCACACAGCTCTGGAGCTGGGCAGTACAATGCCGTAGCCTGAAGCCCTTGACGGGGAGTATCTCTTTTATGTTGAGCTTGTCAACGAGCCGTCTCTGCCGTGCTCTGCCTCGCCTCATCACGGAGTTCCTGCACAGACTGAAAGCAGCCCAGATAACGGCACAGCATTAGTCTTGTTGACTTGTTTGTCATGATGACACATTACCGCTCCACAGTGCCTCCCTGTGGGGGCCCACTTCATGTTTACACATGTCCTTTCTGTGGAAGCTGTAGAGGACATATGCCTTTCTGTGGTAACCTTTCTAAGTGGAATTGATGGATAACCATTACCTGCTCTTTGGACTTAGTCAAAATGCCAGCGCAGTAGCTCAGTTTGTGTAGTTTCGGCTGGTCCATCTATCATTCTACCTAATAAAGAGTTATCTATCTCAATGCAGATCTATGACCCTGCTCCCAGATGCACTTGAAAGGACTTCAAAGCCCCTGACTTCAAATGTATTTAAATGAGGTTCGTTGTATTGCGGTGGCGTCCTCCAAAGGCAAAGTAAGTCTTGGATATCCGTCTGCCATTAGTGAGGTGGCTAGATGAATCTTTTGCCCTCATGTTAATCAAAGCCTTCTCCTGGCTGCTGCGAGGCCAGTGGCGCTCGGAGGGGATGGAAATGGCTGGTGGTGGAGAGGAATGAAAAGGCGTCGCTTACTCTCACAGTCCGTTGTCTTTTCTTCTCAACTGCCTTTTGATTAGCATGTGAATGAGAAGGCATTCAGTGTGGGGACAATGGGCGCTTTCTGGCTCCAAATTGAGAACACATTGTCGGAAGGAGAATGTATTGTTGCTGTGTGTGTGACCGTCCGGTTAGCTCTGTAATCAGCACACTGTCCCTCCCCACCTTACCCACTCCTCCTCCACCTCATCTTCCTCCTCTTCCTCCTCCTCCTCCTCCTCCTTCTGCCACTGTAGCCAATTTAGGCACTGTGTGCTTACGGTGACTCATGGCTTGGAGCTAAATGCATAGGAGTTTCTAAGTGTTTGAGAGATAATTGCACTCTGAAAATGAGACTGTTTTTTAGGATTGCAGCCTTGGCCCAGCAACACTTAACTTTGATGGAGCCCTGCTATAAATAGAGCAGGGTGCCAGAAGAACTGCAGCCTTGACAGTCATTTAGCATGCAAGAGTGTGAATTAGAATGTCTTGGTTTCGTCCGACACTGTCCGGCCAAGATGGAGGCTAGGAGGAGAGGCAGTGTGACATTCAGAGCTGTTCATTATTTTCACTACAGCAGCTGTTCCTAGGACCTTTCCATAACACCGGATACTCCACGTGTACTCTGTGTTTGTTGTCGTGATGAAACATGGTGGCTGGGCTGGACTTGACTTGCTTCTGACAGACGTTCCCGCTGACGGGGGGGCGGCGACGCAGGCGTATGGCCGTGCCGTTGTTTCCTCTCCAGCCGTGGTGGCTGATGGACAGGTTCATTTCCCCAGCTTGTAACTGTGCCTCATAGACCTGTCAGAGAGCCAGGGACCTAGCTAGGGGCTGGCCACACACACACACACACACACACACTACCATGGAGGAGGAGTCTGTCCACTAGCTTTGGCCAGGGCAGAGTTAATTGCCCTTTCTGTTGTTTAGCCTGCAGTTAGGCCTCCACGACGATGATGGGTAGTGGCAGGCTGAAGTGGCTAGCTGCAATTTCAGCACGGCTTTACCGATCGCAGACATGCCACATGTTTGTGATTACAGCATGCCCGCGTTGTCGAATTGATTCTCTGGATGTGTTGGTTGCGATTAGGGGTGCTTTGGGTATTGAGCAGAGCAGCCGTGTATTGACTGGGTTATGTGTACGTCAGGGAGGCGGTGTCTGCCGAGCCAGTGGAGTGTGGACAGCCGTCTGGTTGGAAGCAGATAGACAGCCCTGTTGACTCCAGCGCCTCATCTAGGAGAACACACGGTAGACTGGGGAGCATGTAGGCTATCTGTCATAAATAGAGGTCTTAACAAAGAAAGCTGTTTTCTCACTGGGTGCTGTTGTGGTCCGTTTTGGTAGGGCAAGAAGAAAGCACGAGACTCTGACACAGAGGTACAATGATTACGTACAGGTTTTATTACTTCAGTACTGGAGGGCGATTCAACACAGACAGCAAGGGTGATCTGGAAAGAATGACAATGACTCTAAGTCCTTATCTTAGTCTTATACTAGAAGCCCACACCCTAAGCATGGCCCTAGCGACCTATCGTACATGACACCGGGGTCTCTTCCCCTCCCCTTCTTCCTCTTGCTCCTTTGACCCTGAGGAAAGAGACATCTACCAGACCAACAACACGTCCATGTTATTTATTGTGCACTGTCTGTATTACCGTTCCCATGCCATTTAAGGCAACTCGACACTGCAAGTACCAGACACAAACACCTATTAATCGTTAATGCCGTAACAAGGCAATAAATCAACCCCTTACAGTGTCACGCTCCTCAAGTGAATTTAACCCATATTGCTGGTCCCATCTGCAGAATGTTGCCCAAGATGTTGTCCTGTGTAATATAACAGTCTAGGGATGAGAACCAAGCTAATAATGTTGTTGGTTGTCTGTGTGGTGTGGAGTTTGTGGAGGTAGGTAGGTAGTATCTGGGGGCTTGACAGCAGAGGTGGAGGCGCTGATGGCACAGACATAATAATACAACAATGATACCAATATGAATAATAATAATTCACCCATTTGTAAAGTGCAGTCTTATCACGGAGAAAAGGGATTTAACAATAGACATGTTTTCCCGTATTGGGTTACAATGCCATATTATTAATATTGAGTTGGAGTCACAATCAGCCAGATGACTGGGTTAAGTGAACCCTGAGTCCTCATTAAAAATACACACACACACACACACAGTCCCCTCCTCTGCAGTGCTGCCAGGCAGCTTTCAGGGAAACAGCAGCAGCAGCAGCAGCTGTTAGGGAATGCAGGCAGGCCTATCAGAGCGGACCGGACAGGAGCACCACTAAACACTGCTGCTTCTTTTAATGAATTGCTGTATTACAGAGGATTTAGTTGGCACTGTGAGAGAGAAATTGGTTGAAGCCATATTTGCAGGACTTTTGTCATACACTTGTAGCGCTTGTCAAAAGAAACTAGCACCTCAAGTCAGAGCACAAGGACCTGCCGCCTCAGACTGACAATACTCAACAGCCATACCTTTGCAGTGTGGAAGAGACTGCCCTATGCCACCTCTTTAAACCCCAGCGCTGTAATGGAGTGCATTAGTATGCAGGCCCGCTGCGAAGGTAAAGAGGATGCATTCTAAAACCCCATTATACCAGGGCTGAGATATCCACATGCAATTATGGCTTCTGCTAAGAGTTTGTTATCGCCGTCATTGACTTGTTTTCATTAGTGCCGTTGACTGGGCTGTCAGAGTGGCTCCCAGACTATGTGAGTCTCCGCTGGCTGGCTGTGTGCTGAGTTATCTCTGCTGGCCCACTAACTGCTGCAGGTCAGGCTTTTGGTTCATTCGGGAGGTGGGTAGTGTAAAACAAGGTGCTGCTTAAAATAGCACAGTGGTATTTAACTAATGATACAATGTCCATACACATGTCCACTCTGAATAGATTCATTCATATCCGTGGGCCTGCACGATACATATGGCGTCCCGCGGGCAGAGGATGCCATGGCTCGGCTGTCTCTGCTGCACTGCAGTCCAGCTGTGGTGGGCAGACTAAGTGCTAGTGTGCCCGGAAAGTGACCCCAGCTTGTTACAGTAGCGCTCCCCTGGGGCCATCTGCAGCTGCTTGCAAGCTTGCAGGATGCTGAGGCGCACAGTGCAGCCTCGTCATGTGTTTCTCTGCCCAGAAAATATCAACTGATGTGCAGTCTTGTGAATAGCAGTAAGCCCAATGCCAAGAACATTCTTTTACATTTATTTCATATAGAGCCTGACCAATACTGGATTTTTGGAGCCGATGCCGAGAACTATATTAGGGATTAAAAAAATTCCTGTATTGACATATCATCTAATATTCTTTATACACACACAAAGCAATATAAATCATTCAGCAAGCAACATAATCATTAATATGATGTGTGATGACATATGGTTATGCTGGTGCTTTCCTCTTGGCCAGGGATCCATTGTAAAAGAGATATCTATCTCCAAGGCACTTGCCTGTCTTAAATAAAGGATATAAAAAATATCGTCAAATATTCTAAGTACCTTCAATAGGCCCGTATCGGCCGATAAAGTCAGCCAACCGATAGAGCGGTCAGCCTCGAATTTCAAACCAGTCATTCACAACATTCAAGTATTATGACTAACCAGTTGACTGGAGGAGTGTCTGCCTACACACTGAATTTGCAGCCTTTCAAAGGTGCACAGTGTGTGACTTTGACTTGTTGTGGCTGCCTTTTAAGTGTGACGACACCTCCACCCGCCCCCTTGAGTTAGAGAGCGAGTCAAGCAGCAGCAGCAGCACAGCGCTAACATGTAATCAGGGTGTTGGCAGCTTTGCTCCTCTGCACTTGTAGGAATGGAGACGGCAGGGTGAGCCCAGGATTATTCCTTCAATTAGGCGAGGACGGTTGTATAAGGCCTTGTTCTGCAGGGGTAGACAGGGGAAGGAGAGAAAAGGAAGAGCCGATGCTGGATTAGGGAAATGGGCTCTGTCGCCGGAGTCTCCTCATTAACTGCAGCTTCACTCTGTGCAAGTCGACCCAGTGAGATCTGTCGTGTAGTTCTCAGCCATGAACACACACTTGCACTACACACACACACACACACACACACACACACGCGCCGGTGAATCTTTGATAAAGTTGTCACCTGCCAGATAGTGTTTCATGGAGACTGCAGAGTGCCTAAGGCAAAGCGCTGGTCGGCTTCATCGGTATGGATGTGGCATGCGTCTGTCTCTCTTTCCTCTGCCCGTCAGTGATAGCCACATAGAGAGCGGAGCGTAACTCAATGCGAGCCCCTGCTGATCAATCTGTTCCTTTCCTCCACCAGAGTATCCTCACAAGTATGGCTCCGAGGGGGGCTGTGCAGACCGCTCCGTGTTCGAGAGGATGAAGAACTACCAAGTCTCGGCTGTAGAGGAGCCTGTCAAGGTTGGTTTAACCCTACACACACACACACACACACACACACACACACACACACAGAAAATATCTCTCTGCTGGGCTCATGAATATCGCTTGGAGGCCTCACCCTGTTGATCCGCCAGCCATAGAATAAAGAGAACCTTCTTCCACTTTGAATGATTTGAAACGCACTGGATCTCGGTGAGTTCTGTAAGACACACCATGTCGCCCTGTTCAGAGGGCCAGGCAGAATAACCAGAGTCCTGCTAGCCAGATAAGGCCACCTGGCATCAAGGATTAGTCTGTGTACCGGTTTCGAGAGACTCCCTCTAGTGTGTGTTCTTATCCCACCGAGCCGTCAGCAGCAGGGGGGGGGAAACATAGGGTGACTGAGAGCATCCATGTCAGAGGTCACCAAGAGCTGTTGCTGGAAGGAAGCTGGGTGGTTTCCTGGCTACACTTGTCCTCCCTCTCCGTATGTCTCTCACTATCTCCCCCTGTCTCTCCCTTTCCTCTCAGGAGGGGAACAGTGCTCTGAAGGAGGACAGTCTCCATGGGCATGGGCCAGTCATCCTGAGGAAGAAGAGGGCAGCAGGGGCGGAGCAGAACACCTGCCAGCTCTTCATCCAGACGGACCACCTCTTCTTCAAGTACTACGGCACCCGGGAGGCTGTCATCGCGCAGGTACGCAGAAGCAATCGCATGCAAACCCACACATACAAACTCGCTCGCATACAAACACACTCGCTTCCTGTTCAACACACACACACTCCCTCAGGCGCCTACATCCTGGGAGCACCACAGTCTGGCCTGGCTGCCTGCTGCCTTGCCCCTTCACCAAGGGAAACAGAGAGCAGATGGAATCGTGTTTGTCTGTGGGCCAGATGGGTTGGTATTGGCCCCCTGTAGATCTCCTAGCTGACAGAGTGAATGAGCGGTACAAACTAATCATTCAGCGGCCAAATCGCTGAGCACAGCAGATTGGTGGCCAGTTAAGAGATGGAGGAAGGGAGATAGAGAGATAGGGAGGAAAAGAGAGGAAATTGTGTGTTCTCTCACCGTAGTTACAATGAGGACTCTTTGCCATGCCAAACATGTAGCTGGGAATCCAAGTGTGGACTTCACACATAGATGTTTTGCCCCGACAAGATAAACCCTGTTCCTGCCAATTCATCTTCAACTAACGTATAGGCTGTAATTACACATCCTTGGTACCATCAAGTGGATTCCTGTTCCCTCCAGAGGTTGTTTTAAGTGGGACACCACTGCAGTGCCGTGCTGTGATTTCACATCATGGGCTTTCTTAGCCCACTAGTTTCACAGGTGCCGCCTGCTGATCGACCGTTGTGTTTCCTCTGTAGATCTCCAGCCACGTCAAGGCCATCGATTCCATTTACCAGACCACAGACTTCCTGGGCATCCGCAACATCAGCTTCATGGTCAAGCGAATAAGGGTAGGTTGAGGCTCAGACTTGGCTTCAGGTATAGGGACCAAGTGTGTGCGTCTCTTTGTGTGTGTGTGCGCGCGTGTGTGCATGCGTGAGCACCTCATCAGTATTCCAGCCCAATATGAGTGAGGCCTGATAAATCCTTAGAATCCTCAGGTGAGTGCCAGCTGCTGTTTGAAGTGTTGTGCTCTCTGGGCCCCGTTCCAGAATCAATTTGCACACCTCCTCCTCCCTCTGAGGTGTCCCCGGGGCTGAGGGACTGGCAACTTTTTAATTAAATCCCTTCCTCCGTCTTGTCCCAGTCTTTGTCTTGATTCTATCTTCAAACAGGATTTAGCATGGTGAGCATGGCACATAGCGTGGTGGTGCCGACACACACTAGGTTCTGTTTGAACTCTTTGCCAATTACACATGCGTCCCTGCGCCGCTCCGTCTTTGTTGCTTTTGTTTTTGTGTTTGCTGAGGATTATTTTGTGCCGTGCAGATCAACACCACCACTGATGAAAGGGACAACACCAACCCTTTCCGCTTCGCCAACATCGGTGTAGAGAAGTTCCTGGAGCTCAACTCGGAGCAGAACCATGACCAGTACTGCCTAGCGTACGTCTTCACTGACAGGGACTTTGACGACGGCGTCCTGGGTCTGGCCTGGGTCGGAGCGCCCTCAGGTTGGTGCACACACACACACACACACACACACACACACTAGCACACACAGATACACTACTCTTTTGAGTACATAGTGCTCTGGCCGGTTGAGTTCCTTGTCCCTATCTGAGGCGTCACTCCCATCAGTAGAGGTGGGTCTCCCTGGGACTAGTCTCAGTAACAGAGCCTCAGGAAGGAGAAGGACCGATATTGCTCCATCCGATGTTTATCATGACAGGGAATGAATCTGGGCTGAGCTTCCGCCCTGTGATTAACCCCCAACACACAACCTCTCAGATAAGTTTTTCCCTATCTTCCTCACTGTGCTATTCTCTCCTTCTCCCCCTCTCTCGCCTCAGCAAAAGTGTGTCATTTTATTTTCAAGGACAAGAAAGTGAGGCCTGAATTTGGCCGCCGCATCGGCTGCCTCCCGACAGTTTCCACTATAAATGCATTTTTTAAAGTCGTGGTGGGCTTATGCTCGGTCAGCCATTTCCCCCTCGTCTGCCTTCCACTCTAGATGTTTGTCAGTAGCCAGGTTCACCCAGGGACGGGACCAGGCGCTGTTCACACCGGTCCTCTCACAGCCTTCTTAGGGTTGGCCGATTGGACGAATATATCGGCTATTGGTGATTGGCTGAGTCCATCGCAGGTTGTTTTTTTACAGAGATTTTTGGGGATGATTTTTGTCATTTTGTTTTGCTAATTTAATGGTCTGCCTCCTCGCGAATTGAACTCGGTAAATAAATAACATGTAAAGCGCAATTCAAAGCCTGAGCAAATAGGAACTGGCAGTTGGAGTTGGGCCATATTATGCATGTTTTTGTTTGTCTTCCCAGTCAGGTAAAAAGGGCATCAGCTGCCCACTGCTCTCTGTGTTAGCATAGCGTGCTCAGTAGGATGGTGTATTCGCAAATGCTTGAGCAAATTAGTAGTGTTACTATTTTTGACTGCACTATACATTTGCAAAGATGGCAAATTGCTTCGTTAAGGAAGCTTGCCTGTTGCATCGGGTTTAAAACCACACAATAGTCCCAAATAGGGGATATTATTTTTCGTAACGAGCTCATCCATGATTGCGTTTGCTAAAAACAGCATACGGGAGTGGGGAATCCCCACGCTGCACACATACCTGCAGGACTATTATGGCAATCGCCCATTGTTGGGCAGGCGGTGGTCGATTCAGAAATGTGAACATATCGCCCAACCCTACTCCTTCCATGCTGCCGGTGGAATGTGTGAGTGTTCAGGTATCTCTGCTCTCTGGCCGCACCGTGCCCCTCTCATCTCCACCCTGTGCCTCGCTCCACAGTGACAGCCTGGAATCAATAGAAGCAACCCCGGCGAGCGTCCAGTAATGAACCTGTGCACACAGACCCAGACGCTGCCCTCCGACTGAATTCATGATTTACTCAGTAGCAGGACTGGGGAAGGCACCCCTACTGCATCTTGTAGGCAACAAGCGTCTGGAATTCTAGCAAGGTCACCCGGTCCATATTCCTTTGGTACGTGCTCAGCTATCATATGCTGAGCATGTTCACAGAGAAATACAGGTATATGGACACTGCTCAATATTAAAAGAAATGCAGCCATTGGTAAACAAACGGTAGAGTCTCCCTAAGTATCCAGTCAATATTGAGCAAACAGAAAACCCCAGGTGTTCAGGGCCTAAAGCCTCCTCTGTACATCCACTCTGGGTCAAAGTTCAGGGTGTTTTTACCTCTGCTGTGTCTTGCGGCTAGACCGGTCTCCGGGGCCTGCTGAGCATCCCAGGTAGCAGTAGGCTTTGAAGAGGTTCACACACTTCAGACGGGCGGCGGGAATAAACTACAAACAAACAAACAAACACGCGGCCAATCGATACAGGCAAATTAGCAATGGTCCGAGTAGGATGATCGATCCAGAGCAGAAGAGGAAGAGAATGGACTCCTTATTGGATCTGATCTATTACAGCCAACACGCGAGTGACTTCACGGAGTAGACACACACAGACACGCTAAGTGCACATATCATATGACCGACTGTCTAAGAGCATCGGCCTCATGCGTCTCTGTGGCTAAGGGCTGTTTGGATCCGAGGTGTTGTCTTCGGTAATGACCAGCCGGCAAGTGGAAAGGCAGGGAGAAGAGGATGCTGTGGCCTCTCAACGAGCCTACAGGGGTTGGTGTGTGTGTCCCAGCAGAGCAGCCTCCCTCCTCTGTATGGCAGTGCTCTGTTCAGCCCAACAGTGCTATGCTCTCTGAAGAGATCTGTTTGCATGCATGACGGTGTTGAACCTGGACTAGAACTGAGACACTGGATCCAGCAGATTAATATAGGGGATGTCTGTCTCAATGGCCACACACACACACACACACACACACACACACACACACACACACACTCAACATTCCAGGCAATGTTGTCTAATGCCCTGAGGCAGGCTGTCCAGCCATGGAGTCAGTGAGGGTAAGGTTAAGGAAACTTGTATTGCTCATCTCTTCCCTGCTACTCTGCACGTAGACTGTCAGAAGTTTACCCACTGTCAGAAGTATACCCATTCCACCATACTCCCTTTGAAAATGTGGAATTTACAAGTCTCTCTCTCTGCCAGAAATAATAATTTTTCCAAAGGAATTTTGTTTGGCTGTTCTAGAATGTAGGTGAAAGATATTTCCAAATGGATATGCAAATTGCCTTGTCTGAGTTACACAGAGAGATTGCTGGTGCTTTAAGCTAAATCTAGGCCCATGCTGCGGAACAAAAATGACTATATAAGCCTTTGTTAGCGTGTGGTCCTGCGGGTTCATTTGGCAGTCGGAGTGAGAGGTGTGCCATGTAAATTACTGTTCTCCTGGCCTCATGAAAGACTGTGGTGCTACGTCACCACCCCCACCCACAATGTGTCCGAGCTGTCATTCTGGCCTGGAAGCATATTCAACACCACCTGGCCGGTAAGGCTGCTGGCTGGCTCTGAGCTTGTCTGTCTCACCTGGAGGGGTGACAAGCTGCTGGCTTCAAACACCCTCTGTCTTCAGACACCTTCTCACACACACACACTCTCCTTTGGTCCCAAAGGAGAGGAGTCACATGTTTATTTAAATGTATTCCGTCTTTCCTCCTGGTCTTGGGGACAAAGAGTGTGAGAGGAGAGGGCCAAGCTGACATTTAGGGGTTTTACCGTCTAGTGTAGTGTGTTTGTTGTCCTAACGCTGTCTTGTGTGCTGTGTTTGCAGGGAGCTCGGGAGGCATCTGTGAAAAGAGCAAGCTGTACTCGGATGGCAAGAGGAAGTCTTTGAACACGGGCATCATCACCGTGCAGAACTACGCCTCCCACGTTCCCCCCAAAGTCTCCCACATCACCTTTGCCCATGAGGTCGGGCACAACTTTGGTTCCCCTGTGAGTGCTGTGGTCTGCTCCAGGCCTGGTGTTATTCTCTTGTACCTTTCTGTACCATACCGTGTTTAGACACTGTAGACAAACCTTCCAAGGGAGGTGTACCGTCACACCTTTGTCTCATTCTGTGCGTGATTTATGTGTTTTTCTTTGCAGCATGACTCTGGGACGGAGTGCACCCCTGGGGAGTCCAAGGCCCAGGAGAAGAAGGAGAAGGGGAACTATATCATGTACGCCAGGGCCACGTCAGGAGACAAACTCAACAACAACAAGTTCTCCATCTGCAGCATCCGCAACATCAGCCAGGTGCTGGAGAAGAAAAGAGGCAGCTGCTTTGTTGGTGAGTGAAATGCAATCAATTGTAACGTGTGCGCGTGTGCACGTGTGTGTGTGTGTGTGTGTAAACATGTGCACAGATCGATAGTATAAATATTGAATTATAAATATAATGTAACTCTCGTGTGTGTGTGTGTGTGTGTGTTTAAACATGTGCATAGATCGATAGTATAAATATTGAATTATAAATATAATGTAACTCTCGTGTGTGTGTGTGTGTGTGTTTAAACATGTGCATAGATCGATAGTATAAATATTGAATTATAAATATAATGGAACTCTCCTGTGTGTGTGTGTTTAAACATGTGCACAGATCGATAGTATAAATATTGAATTATAAATATAATGGAACTCTTCCGTGTGGTTGTGTGTGTGTAGAGTCGGGCCAGCCCATCTGTGGTAATGGACTGGTGGAGGTAGGGGAGCAGTGTGACTGTGGCTACAGTGACCAGTGCAGAGACCCCTGCTGCTACGACGCCAACCAGGAAGAGGGCAAAAAGTGCAAACTGCAGCCCGGCAAAACCTGCAGGTCAGTGGGCCGTCACACAGTGAAGCCGTCTCAAAACTCATTTCTACCAGAAGTATTTCCTTTGTAGGATGAGTCCTTGGCATTTCCTTTGTGACAGTGTGTTTTCTCCCCTCTAGCCCCAGCCAGGGCCCGTGCTGCACCGCGGAGTGCACCTACAAGGCCAACAACGACAAGTGCCGAGAGGAGTCTGAGTGCGCCCACCAGGGCATGTGTAAAGGGGGCACGGCCCAGTGTCCCACCTCCGAGCCCAAGGCCAACTTCACCGCCTGCCACGGAGAGACGCAAGTCTGCCTCAACGGGGTACGCTGCCCTCAGTGACTGACCCTGTGAATGGTGTGAGGGCGGGTAAAAAGGTTTGCTCACTCACATTTGCTTTCTCTCTCTCTCTGTCTGACAGGGTTGCTCTGGCTCTATATGTGAGAAGTATGGCCTTGAGGTGTGCACCTGTGCCCCTGAGGAGGGCAAAGAGGAGATCGCTGAGCTGTGTCACGTCTGCTGCATGGAGAAAAGTGAGTGGCGGGTGAAACCAGTTCAATACCACAAACGTTGTGGACATGTTCAAGGCCTAGCCACTGTAATACAACCATAGGTAGAATAGGGGAAGTTATGTTTGGAGTAAGGCAGTGTTGGTCTAATGGCAGCCTCTCTCTCTCTCTCTCTCTCTCTCTCGCTCTCGCTCTCTGTCTCTGTCTCTGTCTTACAGTGAAACCCAACACGTGTGCCAGCACTGGCTCTGAGAAGTGGATGGCTTTCTTCAACAAGAAGATTGTCACACTGCAGCCAGGCTCGCCCTGCAACGACTTCAAGGGTTACTGCGACGTGTTCATGAAGTGTCGGCTGGTGGACGCAGACGGGCCCCTGGCCAGGCTCAAGAAGGCCATCTTCAACCCCGAGCTGTACGAGAACATCGCTGAGTGGATCGTGGTGAGTAGTCCCAGACCAGGGCATCTCTAGAGGCCCTCCAACCCTGAGCTCCACACCTATTCAATCCCACTGTCAGGTGTGTAGGCGCCCCATGGGGCTCAAAGTGGCACTCCTGTTGTAATGGAAGCTTTACAGGATGAAGGGGGAGGATTTTCTGTATTTTCCTCATCGACCTGAAGTCTACAGATGTGGGTTTTTCTTTTCAGGCTCATTGGTGGGCTGTGCTGCTGATGGGCATCGCCCTCATCATGCTGATGGCAGGCTTCATCAAGATCTGCAGCGTGCACACTCCCAGCAGCAACCCCAAGCTGCCCCCGCCCAAGCCCCTGCCAGGTACACAACCCCACATCACAGGCCTGGCCAAACTGATCTCGTGCTGTTGTAGCTGGTGCTTTTGGGACCTTTTAGCGCCACCTACAGGTCAACTATATTTCAACCATTCATTTCTTGTCATGGGCTGTCGTGTTTTTTTAGGTTTTCCTTAAGATATAACTAGATGTTTTTATATAGAATTAATCCATTGGCTATTGTAGTGTGGTGCATGGGTACTGCAAGTCATGCAATTATGCCACTTTATTCAGTCTTATTTACACATGATTGCAGCAGACTGAGCAGTCAGTAGTTGTTGTGTTCCCTGAGTCTTGCGTGTAAGCTCGCTCTCATGTCCTATGTAGGCACCTTGAAGAGGAGGAGAGCCCAGCAAGCCAACGCTCAGATGCAGCCCCAGCGCCAGCGCCAGGCCAGAGAGAACTACCAGATGGGCCAGATGAGACGCTGAGACACTGGGCTCGTCGTTGCCTTGGTTCTTCCTAGTGCCTACAGAACACTTCACTCCAAAGAGTTACCTGTACCAACCATTGCAAACCCCGCCCCTTCCCCATTTGTAAACTATCAAAGACTGACCACAGTACTGATTTAACGGACAACAAGCCCATCAGTTTTTTTTCCAGGACCTAGCAAATGATGTAATCGGTAGCACTGTTCTAGAAGGTGGACGAGCTGTGTAGCTTGGCCTCACAGCTTTGGCAGGAAAGAAAACATAGATTACACTGCTCGCGACAAGAAAACGGGGCGAGAACATTTCTGTTGCTACGTGGTCTTTTATCTTTGTCTTATAGAGGCTTATGTTTTCACTGGAATTCAGTGGGAAGACAAGTTGCGTTGTGTTAAATCTATTTTTTCCCCTTTCTCTCTATGATCTTTTCATCCCTTCATCTGCTCCAAGGTGCTGCCCTTGTGAGCAGGACCACAGGACTGCAGATCCCATGGGCTTTTGCTGCCAATCAAGGCCAGGAAGTGAGACTTTGTAGTGGACGAGACTCTTGCCAATGTAATTAGATTGTTTTAAATCAAAGCAAGATGAAAACACAGGCTTTTATTTCTTAAGGCGCACATAATTGTTCTTTATGCGTGCAATTGTACAGACATTGCAATATTTTATTTTATTTTAGTTCTTGTATCATTTGAACTTGATTTTCTGCTGTCAGATAAAAATGATTTACTGTTTTAATTCAATCTCAGGATTAAAAAAACAACAAGTGTATGGGATGGAGGTGAAGACTGTGCGCGTGTGTGTGTGTGTGTGTGTAGTGTCCCTGTAGGAGGTCACCTCTTCCTAGATACCTGGAAAGGTTAATTTCACTGCCGTGGGATATAAAGAAGACCTTGATTGCTAGTATAAGGATGGAATGTATGTGGTTTGAGAAAGCTCAATAAGATTAGACCGTTTTGGAGAAGAGAGAAAACTGGAACGATGTTTAGATGCGCTAGCATGATATCTTTTTGCAGAAGACTGACGTGCAGACAAGTTTACATAGATTAGCGGGCTGGGGAGATTATTTTCGCTAGTATAATAGCTTTTCTTTACACTTTGATTGTATCATTATTTTGTGCGTTATTTTGCGCAGCTATTGTTTCAAACTTGTTGCTTTAGCACTGATGTCAATCACGATATGACCACTATCCTGCAGATATGTGCTAACGATCATTCCATGTTACAGATGGCATGCAAGACTTCAGTTGAAATGATATACACACATTGTTTGTGCTTAAGTGTGAGGTGCCGTTGGTAGACTGGCTGGTGCTACACCTGTATGACTATTCTCACGAACCACTGTACCATCAAAATGTCTTTCCACTCAGAGGCCAGAGCTTGGGAGCGTATGCCTGTACCAAGTGATTACAGGCTGATTCTCCTGGCGTTGCTCTCACCCACACTGTTATTACCTTTAAGTAGCAGATGTACGGCCTGTTCTAAAATCAACTGAATGCCCTGTCACACACCAGTTTCTACCAGAGCAGAGAAGCCTTATTCAGTTTTGGCATGCATAGGAATGTGATAAAAGGTTCGACAGAAAAAGAATCTAGATGGCTTTAATGTAATAAGGAATTGTACTTCTTATTTTTAATGGCAAAAAATATACACTTTTTTACATGTTGATGAATTGTTTTAAATAATAATGACTAGATATTTTAAAGTTGTGAGGATCCAGCTAGGTGGAGCTAGTTTGGACTGAGATTGGAGAAGGCCACCACCTGGCTCCACAGTCTTGTCCTCTTTTCTCCATCCCTGTACACTTTGTGCTCTGCAGCATTGCATCTCCTACTTTACCCAGGCCTCAACCTCCACAGTGATGGGTAAGAAACAGCCCTAGCACCCCGAGACCTACTCCCATCCTAGGCTTGTACAACGACATAAACAATGTGCCTGGAGGCCGCGCAGCAGGATCGCTGTCTGGGCTAACTTCAGGTCTAGAGTCGGGAGGGCAGGGGTGGTCTGTTTGGTTGACCAAGTAAGACTTGTCAAAGACCAGGCCATAAGTCAAAGGACTATCAGCCTAGACTGGGGGAGGTCCCGGGAGCTTAGAGGAAGCAGGTTGCACATGTGCTTCGGCTTCACTTGGGTTTCGAATGATCCTCTGCCTGAGTTATCAAGGTCATCTTGACTTGAAATGCAGGATGCTGCCTGGGTCTCTCCTGAAGTTTGCTTGTAGTTGTTTTTGGCAGGAAATGTAGGCCTTTGTTTTAGTTTGCTTTTCAGTTTCAGTTAGTTGAGCTTGAATAACGAGACAGGATCAGGAAAAGAGTAGAGTTCACTTATGGTTATGCAGTTGTTTTTTTACAGTATATCTGTCAATTAGTTAAGTTTTTAGGATGTAGTACTGGCCATGCCTCCTTTTCAACGCGGCTGGTCACTGCTTCTTAGAGAGAAGTAGAAAAAGCCTCCTCACAAATGCCTTCATAGTTTCTTCCCAAAACTGGTACATTAGATAATGCTTTGTGTCATAAATGATCTGTATTCACGTACAGTGTTACCTTTTTTTTTATCAGGCAATACCATGTTAATCAGCTTTTGATTCCAAAATGTCTTTCTTGTTTGTTTGTTTTTGGTGTTTATGGTATTTGGGTTGGTTTGGGAAAATAAGTAATTTCTTTGTATTCGGCCATTTGTGAAGCTCATTCAGTGTGATGTGCTTAGTGTAATCACTCATGTATGTGGTATGATTGGGGCAATAGATGGGTTTTGGGTAAGCCTCTGTGAAATGACTTTCCTTCACTGACATCTTGTTGAAATGTCTGAGAAAATGTGCACTGAGATAAAGGCAGAGGGAATCCAAAATACAAGTCTAATACTACTGTCTGAATGTCTGCTGTGTTTTATACAGTTCAGTGGTCTTTGTTTTAATTGACATTTCCTTTTTTCTGTTAGTTCTATTTACCATTCTGCTCACTTTGAAAACTTGTACTAAACATCGCAAAAGGTATTGTGTAAGGATATGTAATTACTTTTTGAAGTACTTGAAATGCATTAATAAAATTGATTTGATCCAAACTTGTCTTTCAATTAATGATTTAATGAATTTTGATATATTGATAAATTATATTTGTAAGGATTTGTGGTATCTTGTACTGAATTGTCAAGACCAGGACTAGTACCCAGTTCATCAAATGACAAAATTAGTAGACAAGACCGCACTTTTAGTTCCAAGACAAATTGCAGTGGTTATAGCAGCTGTCATGATCTACAAATTAGGACCCAAGAGCCATAAAAAATACATAGTATCTAAGGCATTAAGTTGGTAAGACTTGTCATAATTTAGGCCTGAACTTTACCTTAGAATCTAAGGCTTTGATTATATGTTTTACTTTTTGATCATGTACAGTATATTAGCCACACATGCCAAAATCCGTTCAGGCAATGTTTTTTTACATGATAATATATCTTGCATTAGTCATATTCTTATTTATTTTTCAGGAATAAATAATTATGTGTGCAAAGAAAGTTCTCTTTCAAACGTGTATTTGTAATATAGTTCTCAGCAGAAGCAGATACTGGTCTTGACTGCATGCAGTTCACCTACAATCAATGCAGCAGAAATCACAGTTCCATTGATAAACCTACTCAGCCACATCCACGCTTTTATCAACAGGATTTATTTATAAACATACTTCAACAGCAAAGATATATAAACTAACAATAATAATTATTAAAATAACACTAAAAGCAAAACCACATACCTTGTCACTACAGTATATTCAACGAGGTAAATGCATATTTTATATAGTTTAAAAGTATTATTTTTCTATTTATCTTTCATAATGCAATATATAGTGGGGCCCAGGGCTCAAGTAGCTAAGGGAAATTGGTCTTTTGATATTCTAATAGTTAGATTAGGAATGAGTCATACTAGTAAAGGTACAAGTTGTTGGCCAGATGGAGGAGTAACATTACTGATGACAAGTTTGTGTGACCCAGGGACTTCAATTTAAGTGGGCAAATGAGAACATCAAGGATTGAACCTGTGAGAGCACACAACAGACTTGAGAAAAAGACTGGATCAGAAAAGAGTCCATAAAAGCCATATGTGATAAAGGTATTATGAGGAAAGAGATATTCTAAAGCAAAGGGGAAGTGGATCGGTTGTGAGAAAAGGGAGACCCAAAAAGGTCTTGGTTGATCAAGAGCTGGGATCAAGTTTGGGCTCTGATGGATGTTATTGGTTATTGCTCCCTTCTCTTTCATAAAGCCTATGAGCATGTATGTTCTAAAAATAAGGTATTAAGGCCAGGGGTGCCGCCAGGAATTTGGGGTCCAATGAAAAGACATCACATCAGGCCCCACCACCCCAGGCCACACCAACTGCGCAATTGCTGTCAGAGGTGTCGTTCCCATTCACACAGAGGGGGGACGTGCCCCCTCAATTATTTGAAATCAAATCCATAGTATTATGCATATTTGTCATAATTAGCAGTAGCTAATTAGCTCGAAATTAGCAGTAGCAATGGTAGCATAATCAAGCTAGCCCACTACTTTTTCACTGCAAAATACAGCATAGTGCCCATGTCCATTGAACGTGTTTTTTTTTTCAACTTCCAGCGCCTCTTCACCATTGTAAAAACACCACTAGTGTGTTCCTTTTTCAAAGCAACGTGAGTCTAGTTGAAAAAATTGGGTGCATGAGGCCTCTGATTGCTGTAACCACACCTCCAGAACCCATTGGAGGCTCTCCATGATTACATTCATAAGAATATTGGCCCAATTTACCTGCAGTTGCATAGCCTAGCACCACTACTAAACCACCAATAAACGACCATATTTCAGTCCGCATCAAAGCGATACAATAATACCTTTAAGTCATATGTATGGAATGAGATTTGTGCCAAAAGTCTACAAAAGTAAAAGCAAAATCCAAAAGCAAAAAAAGAAAATCCAAAAGCAAAAAAAGACAATCCAAAAGAAAAACAAAAATCCTAAAGAAAA